>NQII01004680.1:68894-229284 GCA_002778355.1 Clitarchus hookeri
GCGGAGGGGCAGGAGGGGGGAGTTATGTTTTTCGGGCCTTGAAGCCAGAGTTTTCGGCCGATTTCGACGGGATTTGAGGGCGGGCTGTTGTCTTTTGCCCCTCTCTCTCTGCGACTGGGTCAGTTATGCCCTTTTGGAAGAATATCGGTATTGCCTGGGAGGGGGGTGGGGAGTTAGGTTTTTTGGGCCTTGAAGCCAGAGTTTTCGACCGATTTCGATGGAATTTGAGGGAGGAGTTACTCTTAGGACCCTCCCTCGATTTAGAGTTAGTTAGGCCCTTTTGGAAAAATGTCAGTACCATAAAGGTGTACCATAATATGTACCATAACTATAGTACAAAGGCAGATGGTCCATATTTCACATGCCATAATTATAGTACAGTGTACCATAACTTTGGTATTTTGTAAGATAATTAAAAAAATTTGTACCATAATGGACGCAGTACCACTCAAGACCCCTAGGAAAACATTAAAATAATAACTCTCTGTCAAAATATTCAAATTGCACCCATTTACCTGCCTAACCCAAGAACAGTGAACCTGCGGGTTCCGCGGGCCGACCCCTGGTGTAATGTTATTTGATAAAAACATTTATTTGAAAGTAACACTAAAATTCATATATTTTGGGTCTAGTGGTCACGCAGCGCCGCAAGCGGTTTTCATATACAATACATATTATTTTTATTTTGAATTTATAATGTATTAATATAAATTAATTGGTTTTTTTTCATGTGAAATTATATGTATTCCTTTTATCTTTTTATTTGCTAGCATCCTATTCAATGTTAGCTTTCCAGCGAGAGCTACGTGTAATTTAAATAAATAAAAAATATATATTTGACATCATGCAATAAGTAAGCAGCTGGCATTGAACCTCAATGCTGCCGGTATGAGAGCTTCGTGTGATGTCATTAACTTACTCATGAAACTTTGAACCTTACGTTTGACTTTAAATGTAGCCAGTACAAGAGCTTCGTGTGATGTCATTTGCATATTAACTTACAAACGAACCTTACGTTATAAGCATAGGGCTTAAATGACTCCGTGATCATTTTCGTTGTCGGGGTGATGCAAATGTTTTGGTGACTATATATGATTCGGAAATTAGACTATGCTTGTATGCTGTGAGAAGTTGTATGCTAGGGAGGCAATGAATACAAACATTCTTCAGCTAATACAGACGGTACTAACTTGACAGTTTTTGAGAGCATCGCATAGCTAATAAGTTTAAAAAAAATTTAATTAAAAACAATAAAAATAAAAATAAAAATACCAAAAATTTTTATAGACATTGTGAGAGCCTCGCGTAGCCAATCAGAGACGAGGCTATATTGAGAGCTTCGTGTAGAGACGAGAGCCTTACGTAGCGCCGAGGAGCCTAGCGCGGGAGCCGCCGTGACGTCATCGGCTGACGCGGGAGATGCTACCGGCTCCCTGGTCCTGGCGCCAGCGCCAGGTGTGCTGCAACCTCCTATTTATAGATACTCTCGGTTATTTGCATACGCACGCCCATACCAGTTTGTTTGGCACTTGAGTGTATTTGCTCACAAGACAATGTATGTACACGACGTTTTAGGTGAAATGCTTTAATAACTAGTATTTTACAGGCTAGAAAAATTCTAATTGTTAGTTATATTCTGATCCAGGTATATTCATGCTGGTATAACGAGACTATATTGGCTCAAAGTTTTAAAATTGTGACATATAAAGTAATGTCGAATTTCTAAAGTAAATAAAATAGTTCTTGTTTCTAAGTAGACTATGTATCAGAATGCATTTGACAATTTTTTTCTCCTCCTAACTAATTGTCGATCATCATATGTCTTTGCTACCTACCACATCACACGCACAACGACCGAGTGTATTCAGTTTAACTCCAAACAAACCCTTGCCAAGATCCCTTTTATGCCTACTTTCCGAAGGAAAGATAGGCGTATGCAAACACCTGAATGTCTGTCTGGAATGTATGCCTCCTTCCTGAATAATATTTAAATACAAAAACTGAATTTCACCAAACAGCATTTTTTAACAATGAATAAATAACCTTGGGTCTGCGACACTCGGGACCAATTCCTGAGATAATGGTTTGGCAAGCCATAACCTATGATGACCGTTCACCTATGGCGTTGATACAGAGAACATTAACCAGTGCACATTTCAAACAAAATGTCTTCCGACATGTTCTGCTAGGATTTCTACACAGACAGGGGGATGCGCTATTTCAGCAGGACAATGCCCGTCTGCATGCTCAGCTGAGCCACCAAATGCAATGCGTGTTGGATTCCTTTGAGCAGAATTTGCTGCATTGTTGCTCGAGGAGGGCACACTGACTGAACAATCTCGCGACACGCCTTTGCAGACATTACTTTCCTGCGGATATCCTTGTGCATGTGATCATGACCTATGTTACATACTACTTGTGCTTGTATATACTACTTGTACTCTTGTAAAGCGTCTGTCAATGAGCTACGCACCGCGCAGGATGGAGTAGGAGGTTATCGTGAGAGCTAGACTTCGTCTCACTCGGATATGCACACCCGGCAACCCCGCCGGGTTCTTCCTGTTTCCGTAAACTCTTCCCTATTTGTCGTCACGTGTGCTCGCCAAGTTATTGTTGTTAATCCAGCTTCAGTGCCCTTCAATTTTTTCAATATTTTGAGCATCCTGTTACATCTGGAACTATGGTCTCGCTGACTTTTTAATCTTAATTTTTTGTGATATATTGATATTAAAAAACAGTGGTGTATTTTAATAGCTAGGTATTTCTGCGATTACTGAAGGTTTAAGAAGGTATAATTAATATGTTATTGAATAAATAACTTGGATTATTTCCCGTGATTTCTTTTGTGATAACCTTGCCAAAGTTTTCGGATTAAAGTAGTTATAGGAAAAATATGAGAACAAGAAGTTACTGATAACTAATGAGCCTACTTTCTTCTACATGGACGCAAATACATTTTAGAAAAGTTATTAAAAGCTTGTATGGAGGTAGGCGTTGACGTCTCATTGACATCAATATCATTAGATATGAAACCATATAAATGTGAAACAGTACAAAGACAATTAAAATACACGAGTGACGTTCCTGGGATTAAAATTCAGAAAAAAATCATAAGCTAGCTTGGAATCAACTGCATCGCGGAATCAAGGAATCGTAGCATCAACCTCGGATGTAATCAGTCTAATGTTTTGAATGATGGGGTTCACTAGACTAAAATATTAACTCGGCAATCATTTTAAAAATAAGTGACTGAGCCACTAACACACATAAGTTTACAAGGTTTACCATAACACTACTTATGTCAAAAATTTGATGGAAATCGGTTGATTGGTTTCCGAGATATGGCATTAAAACAGTTTTTTAATACGGCTATTTTACAGAATTGCTTAAAAGAGTCTGTGTACACGATGTTTGTTATGTGTAATGTCAGCATAAACAGTTTGATTGAAATTGTTAACTTTTAAAATAGATATACCAAACATATAAAAATATTTATATGGACACCAATTTTTTAAAACCACTGCCTGACCCCATTTAAATCATGTAACTATACTTGGCCTTCTGTAAATGTGGAAACAGCTGTGGATATTATTCGTATTATTGCGCTAATATGACAAAATTTCAGTTTACTCACTTCACACTACTATACAGAAAAATCCGCCAAAAGAGGATCTCTGTGTACATATTAATTGATTGGTCCTCGAGACATGGCAAAAACCTCCATTGTTCATGAAACCATCTTCACAAATGGAGGGCAAAAGTGTATATATATGCACATTGGATTATTGTCATCCATAAAATATACAAAGTTAAATTTAATATGTTACATATATTCGTAGATGAAGCACAATAAGCTAAATTAGTTGTATATGCGCCATTCGGATAATAAGTAACTTACATACTTAAGACATATAAATTAATATAGCCTACCACATTACAACTTCTTCGCCAAATTTGAAATAAATAGGTTCACTATTTCCTGAGATACGGCATAAAAACCTGTGTTATTAAATGTGGGGCTATCTCACAAAATGGCTGAGAAATGAGGCTTTGCATATACAATTTTGGTGGATACAACTGATTCTGTCAGCATGCAAAGTTAAGTTGAAATTTTTTTTAATGTTTCATAGATAAAAAATTCTTCTAAAATGTTAATATGGCCGACACTTTGAAAATGTGTATGTCTGACCCTTAGCAGCAGTGCGTCCAAGCATGGACAAGTCCAACCTACCATGCACGCGACATAGTCTCGTTTAGTTTTTTTGTACCGAGCTTTCAAGTTTTTTAATGACGGGCAGCTGTACTGTGACTGCAGATCGCATAGTGTTAAGTTCGCATCACAAGAAATGCTCAATAATCTATTCTGATCCAGATCGGGCACGAAGATCACACCGTCTGCCTCCATGGTCGACATATCGGTGAGTATGTAACATATTTTATCACATTCTACATCACACTCACCTCAATTGAGACCGTGATAGTGTTTTTCCAGTCACACATTCGTTACCTTACTTTTCTGTCGAGCATCCTCCATGAAAACAGAGGTAGAAATGTACATGTCATTATGCTACCACACTATGGAGATGTACTTATAATGATCTCGCAAGTTGACATGCAGCCCTGAATGTTCGCGAATATTACTGCGGTATGATGATGACTAGAGTATTGTGCCAGTTGTGTTGGCACTTGTTTATTATCTATGTAATCCCATAAATTTTTATTTATTTGGTATTTCTCCAAATAATTTTGGTTTCTATTAGAACATGCTCTAGTCATTCTTAATATTTTTGTTTATTCACTTTGAAGTTGTAAAACAAACTTTATTATCTGATAATTGTGTAATGTTTTAATATTTATGTTTAATTAATTTTATGCTTTTCTCAAAAAATAATTTTATTAATGTTTATTAGTAATTTACGTACATAATATTGAATAAATTCATAGTTTCCATTAATCCTAATGAAAAACGTAATTTGTAAATTATTTTTTCTTGACTTCCGATTTATGTATCGATTAATCGAACTAGACATTAGGTCCGGACCTTGGTATATATAGGTCTACGCTCAGGTTATTTTATATATTAAAAATATCTTCCTAATGGGCTTAGTTTAAGTAATAGGTTATTAAGGTTAATATTAACTTTTTTTCCTTTCAGGCAAATCCCCATCGTATTATGGATTAGTNATAATTTTGGTTTCTATTAGAACATGCTCTAGTCATTCTTAATATTTTTGTTTATTCACTTTGAAGTTGTAAAACTAACTTTATTATCTGATAATTGTGTAATGTTTTAATATTTATGTTTAATTAATTTTATGCTTTTCTCAAAAAATAATTTTATTATTGTTTATTAATAATTTACGTACATAATATTGAATAAATTCATAGTTTCCATTAATCCTAATGAAAAACGTAATTTGTAAATTATTTTTTCTTGACTTCCGATTTATGTATCGATTAATCGAACTAGACAGTAGGTCCGGACCTTGGTATATATAGGTCTACGCTCAGGTTATTTTATATATTAAAAATATCTTTCTAATGGGCTTAATTTAAGTAATAGGTTATTAAGGTTAATATTAACTTTTTTTCCTTTCAGGCAAATCCCCATCGTATTATGGATTAGTAAACGTCAGTTTATATTTGCTCTGCTGGCACACACTGACAACTGATTAAATTTTTCTGTAAATTCTCATGATCAACTGTTGATTCGTGGTGAGGGGGTAGCCGAATAGCACCACTCCTCTCACCAGAGTGATGTGAAAACATTACTCTTGTTAAACCAGTGCAAATGAAAGAAAGATTTCCTGCCCCCTTTACTAATATTTTCTCCACCCACTAATAAAAAGCATGGTTCCCACCAAATTGTGGCCATTGCAGCCCAATCCTTCTCTGCCGGGATGCATGTCTCCTTGCATGATTTCTCTTCCTTGTAGGCGTACGGGGGTTAGCGCCCTGAGACGCAATAAACTCCCTATCCTACCGCGAGCTTACGCATAACACTCAGTTTTATAGTAGGTTAGAAAATACATATTACTTTTATTTTTTTTTATACTGGTTCCCGGTTTTTATTTGATATAGCTTAACTTTGTGGCCAACCCTGTGCATCATTCTTGTGATGTGAGCCGCACGCCAAATCATGGCATCGTCATTTTGGCCATGATTTCCACTTAATTTGACCAGCACCGAGGTAAAGTATGAAATTCAAGTTGGACCATTAATGTAATAAAAAAAATCTAAGAAATAATGAGATTAGAGTTAGTTACAGGTAATTTGTCTCATATTCTAAACAAATAAAAAAATATAATGCTCATGTTTTTGAAAGAGAGAAAACATATTTTATTTATTTATTTACCTGTTGTTATGGAAAACAAAAATATAAAGGTTTTAATACAACCATTATTTGAATAAAAGAAGTATGTTATTATTTACTTCCCTCATGGATAATATTATGTTGTGTTAAATGAAAACTTCAGCTTTACCGTGAGTGTGCACTCTTTTTTATAGAGTTTTGTAATAAGTAAAACAGGAGCACACCCATAATTTCAGCTTTTAACCAACAAAAACCTAGTCTACACAGGAATCTTGATTCCACTTGTCATTTATGTGCCATCCCTGTGTCGTAACGAGAGTATCAATGGGTGCTCCACTTTGTGACATGAAGGTGCTACATAACATGTTGCAAAGTGTGGCTCCTGTTTGTAGATAGGAGTNATGGGTGCTCCACTTTGTGACATGAAGGTGCTACATAACATGTTGCAAAGTGTGGCTCCTGTTTGTAGATAGGAGTTTTTGGTGTGCATGCTTGTGGCAGGTGTCCTTTGAGACTTGGGCATTCGCAAATGGTATTGGTGAAAGCTCTGTGGTTTTTAATTTAATTTAAGTTTAAGTCTGTTTTTGTGTAATTTTGTACAATTTTGGACACGTTATCATTTATAGATATTGGTGTAGAGTATCGTACCTGCACTACTAAGATAATTTCTGTGCAAAAATTGTTTGATAAACTTAGTGAAGATGATACATCTTACTAATACCTCCGGTTAAAGAACTGTTTAGCATATCTTAAACACATGTTCAATATCTTTTGACCAAGTTTGGTGAGCAATTGTCAGATGCTCACCACTGATTCTGAGCACTGTGGCTCAGACCCAGTCCCTCTTTGAGAATTTTTCTAATTTGGAGTCACTTTCCATAAATATTATTTATCACAGTAATGAGGATATTACCACCACCTCCATCACCTCTGTCACCCACCAGTTTGCTTTTGTTAATGTTAGTCCACTATCCCTTCATGTTCCAGCTACCACCCAACCCAGTGCTGTTAACCTAGTTGACAACCCACCCATTTCCACACTTCCCTTAATCACCACTCCATCCACTGCCATCCACACCACAAANTTAACCTAGTTGACAACCCACCCATTTCCACACTTCCCTTAATCACCACTCCATCCACTGCCATCCACACCACAAAACCTGCCCAAACCTCTTACACATTCCATCCAACCACTGTTTTCAGTATACCAGTTCACGTGTCATATTCACCATTACACATGTATTAATTTGTTTTTGGCAAAATCACTCACCCACTTGAAAACATGCTGGGTAATTTCCCTGCTACTGATAGCCTTAATGTTCCCAATTTTGTTTAATTTTTCCAAGTGATTGTCAAACTCCATCAGACTAAAATAGTACCAGAGGCACAACTGATTGAAGTCATTTACCCTTTCACTCAACATCCGCCTAGTGAACGAATTAGTTTAGCAATGTCACAACATATTTTATTTGATGCTTACCATTCTGATATTGAAAATTTCTTTATTTTCTCAAGGTTGTGTGCTCAGTTGCAATTGAGAATGTTAAAACGTTTGCAAGAACCTGAGGAGGCTCATTCTGTGGGATTAAATCTCTCAGAATCTGAAGTGGGCAATACCATACTGGGAGGCTTACAACCTCAAAAACGTTCATGTTTGGTNGATTAAATCTCTCAGAATCTGAAGTGGGCAATACCATACTGGGAGGCTTACAACCTCAAAAACGTTCATGTTTGGTGTTTTTTTGTAAATCCAACATTTTTGCTGAATTGGATAGGGCATGTATACATTCCCATTATATCAGATACGATGACCAAAAACGCCAGCATATCTTTAGGCAACACAAATCATGTCGTGGCACTGACAGAAACAAGTTGTCTAATGATGTTTCCACTAATGCTATCACTGTCACGGAGAAACAGAAATAGAAAGATGAAAGATCCCCTTCACCCTCTGATTCTCTTGTACATGACANGCTATCACTGTCACGGAGAAACAGAAATAGAAAGATGAAAGATCCCCTTCACCCTCTGATTCTCTTGTACATGACCACCAACTTTCTTGTATGTATTACAAAATATCAGGAAACATGATTGACCAGTGTTTTAAGTTAAAAACAACTCACACGTGGACGACAAGCGAGCAATCTTCAAACCTCGGACGATAGTACGTACAGACCTGGCAAAGAGGACTCGTATGTGTGGATTTCTGCTTTGCTGATCGCATCTTCGAAGTCCACTGGTTCATCTACATTATAATTTACACGTCCATATTTAGTGACCGACAGTCCCAATCTTCTAAATTAATGCACATCTTCAAATGGTATCATTCTGGATGCTCGCCTCGTACTGAATTCCAGTTTCGTATTGTTAAATGCTTTTTTTTTACCTTAGTGCTCCTTCCCTTAAATTTCAGACCTATCTTTCTCTAAATGTAGACGTACTGTTATTTACTCACCTCTGAAATTAATCAAACTACTTTCTTGGTCTACAATAGAGACAACCACTTCCTGTTTACTCTCCATTACGACCGGGATATATAAGGGCGTCTTCTTTACATCCACCTTCCTAGAGGTACCAACATGAAAGAATCTGGTAGTGTTTTGCTGTGCTTACTGGTTGTGTTATAATCCGATAACCAAATTGTAGTATATTCTTACAACATTAATGCGGAAATGTTTATTGGCAGTGTGGATTCATTTCTTTTCTTTGCTTCATACTTCTTGTTCGTGAATCCCAGCATTGCAGCATGTGTGTCGCTTTTCGTGAAATCTATCTGAGCGATACAATAATTCTCGCTGTTCAGCATATAAGTGATACCTCATAGCACCAATGTCACTTCCGGCTCCAGCACATGCTTAAGGTACCCGCCTATATCTTCAAACTCATACGAACCTGTGGGTAAACACACACATCGCCTTTCTTATCGTATTCCTTGACGTAGCGAAACATGAAATTGTTATCATCTATGTTCGGTGCAGAGAAGTAGGTTTGAAAATCTATGAGCTCAACAGACCACGCCCCATACGGGTTCAGCGGAGGGAAGTGCACGGTTCGCAATTCCGAGCTGTTGTCCGACACGATCAGAGTTATGGACCTGACTGATGATTTTTCGTTTGTATATCTAGCTGGAAAGGAAGCGCGGGCGTAGGTGACCGCAGTTCCATTCTCGTGGCAGTTGCTCTGCTTCGTCGGTATAACGTCATTTTATGTCTGTGAAATACATTNGCTGTTCATCATATAAGTGATACCTCATAGCACCAATGTCACTTCCGGCTCCAGTACATGCTTAAGGTACCCGCCTATATCTTCAAACTCATACGAACCTGTGGGTAAACACACACATCGCCTTTCTTACCGTATTCCTTGACGTAGCGAAACATTAAATTGTTATCATCTATGTTCGGTGCAGAGAAGTAGGTTTGAAAATCTATGAGCTCAACAGACCACGCCCCATACGGGTTCAGCGGAGGGAAGTGCACGGTTCGCAATTCCGAGCTGTTGTCCGACACGATCAGAGTTATGGACCTGACTGATGCTTTTTCGTTTGTATATCTAACTGGAAATGAAGCGCAGGCATAAGTGACCGCAGTTCCATTCTCGTGGCAGTTGCTCTGCTTCGTCGGTATAACGTCATTTTATGTCTGTGAAATACATTTTCAGTTCTGGTGGTGCCCGTAAACTACCGTAGCTCTCATAGTATCCTGCAGTATCCCCACACTTTTTATACATGTCTCAATGAGTCCCCACCCCATGTCTGGTATCTACTAGGTTTACTATGTCGCACTACACTCATTTTGGTAGGCAATTGTGCATAAAAACGCCTCGGAAATTGTTAATTTTTGGGTTATCTTTTGTATGGATAAACATGTGTGTGAGTGACTGGGCACTGCGTTTAAAACTGCCACTTTCGCTTGTTATTTCGTTTTATCTTTCCAGCACCACCATCTACATGGTACTGACAAAGGTACAGGCCAATGCCATTTTTTACCTTTAGCGAGTGCTTCAATATATATATTGTGTCGAATCTCTTCGGCCAACTGCTTATTTTCTTCCTTAGCCATGTCCACCGCCCTTGTTTTACTACTTGTNTCTCATAGTATCCTGCAGTATCCCCACACTTTTTATACATGTCTCAATGAGTCCCCACCCCATGTCTGGTATCTAGGTTTACTATGTCGCACTACACTCATGTTGGTAGGCAATTGTGCATAAAAACGCCTCGGAAATTGTTAATTTTTGGGTTATCTTTTGTATTGATAAACATGTGTGTGAGTGACTGGGCACTGCGTTTAAAACTGCCACTTTCGCTTGTTATTTCGTTTTATCTTTCCAGCACCACCATCTACATGGTACTGACAAAGGTACAGGCCAATGCCATTTTTTACCTTTAGCGAGTGCTTCAATATATCTATTGTGTCGAATCTCTTCGGCCAACTGCTTATTTTCTTCCTTAGCCATGTCCACCGCCCTTGTTTTACTACTTGTNTATTGTGTCGAATCTCTTCGGCCAACTGCTTATTTTCTTCCTTAGCCATGTCCACCGCCCTTGTTTTACTACTTGTGCCCCCGATAAGGCCACCGAGGGTGCCGAGTGCTAGCAGAACGAAAGGAAAGAAGCCATCCCGCTTCCCTACTACTCTGCGAAGTTTTCCTGCATGCCTTTACAGTTTATTTCTTCCTTCCAAACCGCAAAACCCATTTCCCTCTTGACATTAGTTTTCATAATGTTGGACATGCCCCAGACAGCTAGGCATTCGCCAAGTTTGGACTTAGGCGACCTAACTTAACACTTGGCTTTTTCGGCGAGAACAGTGTACCCTGCACCCCTCTGGCATTTTTGTGTTCCGAAACAACAACCAACTAAAAAAAAACCCTATCCTAGCGACCACCGATAAAGGTCAACTCCCCGATGTTAGCACACCCCTGCAGACGATGTGATTACCAACACAAAAAATGGCAGCATCAGTACTAGCGTTCCTAGCTGTGAATAGCATAAATTGGCACACTCTGGTGGTGGGTGCGAGAATTAAATATGTCTACCTACAGCAAACAACTGGTAGCAGGCATGGGAATTAAAGATGGAGGACATAAAAAGCAAGAGGGAGTGAAAAGGGGAAATAGTTGGGGGACATGAAGGAATGATAGAAGGCAAGAGACAAAAAGGAGACCAGAAGTAATATGAGGAAACCAAGATATAGAGCAAACGACCGAGAATGGNATAGAAGGCAAGAGACAAAAAGGAGACCAGAAGTAATATGAGGAAACCAAGATATAGAGCAAACGACCGAGAATGGGCACGGGGGAGAGAGAGCGAGGAAAGAATGAGAAAGCATGAAATAAAAAAATCGGAATGCCAGAGCATGAAAAGACAAGGTGGAATGAAGAGCAGGAAGTTGGCAATAAGGAAAAATNTAGAAGGCAAGAGACAAAAAGGAGACCAGAAGTAATATGAGGAAACCAAGATATAGAGCAAACGACCGAGAATGGCCACGGGAGAGAGAGAGAGCCAGGAAAGAATGAGAAAGCATGGAATAAAAAAATCGGAATGCCAGAGCATGAAAAGACAAGGTGGAATGAAGAGCAGGAAGTTGGCAATAAGGAAAAATTGGAAATTACAGGGGGGAAAAGGAAAATTCTGAGGTAAAAACGGGACAGCTGCTACTGACGAGGAATAACAGAGAATCAGGTTTCGGCATGACATCATCGTAGATGGCCACAGTGGCTCTCGGTTCCTGCCAGGACGCCAGGTTGCAGTGAATGCCCTTTTTATAACTACTGACTGTAAAGGAATTTTTATTTAAAAAACAAACCACGTGCAAAGAATATGGAATTTAAAAAATAGTGTTACTTTTTTTAAGTTTTTATATTCTCTTTCAGTCGTTTTTAACAAACCATTTGGTGAAATAATTTTCTTTTGTACTAAATAAATTAGAAGAAGTTTAAGTATGGAAATAATTACTATAAGATACTTCGANGTAGATGGCCACAGTGGCTCTCGGTTCCTGCCAGGACGCCAGGTTGCAGTGAATGCCCTTTTTATAACTACTGACAGTAAAGGAATTTTTGTTTAAAAAACAAACCACGTGCAAAGAATATGGAATTTAAAAAATAGTTTTACTTTTTTTAAGTTTTTATATTCTCTCTCAGTCGTTTTTAACAAACCATTTAGNCTTTTTTTAAGTTTTTATATTCTCTTTCAGTCGTTTTTAACAAACCATTTGGTGAAATAATTTTCTTTTGTACTAAATAAATTAGAAGAAGTTTAAGTATGGAAATAATTACTATAAGATACTTCGAGTGCTTAAAATTAGGTAAAATAAATTTTCCAAACAGGAAAATTACTATTAAAACCAAATTATTAAAATTTATGATTGCTTCCTAGCCTGAAAATGTGTGCGAATGTTTACTCTAAATCAGGGTCAAATGCGGTCTTCAACCTTGATAACTAAACTAAATGTTTCAACTTAAGAGACAAAAAATTTTGGTACGCATCAGTAGCCCTAAAAAGCCAGTAGTCCAAAGTCACTAGCCCTAAATATATTTTATGGCAAGTGACTAAAGGACTAGTGACTATAGGGCTACTGCCAGGTGTCAGGGGAATGTAATTTTAGTTCTAGTGACTCAGGCCTAGTGACTCTAGGATTTGTGCCGCGTGCCCACAAATTTTTGGTGATATGCCAGGAATAACTATGACAGTCAAACAAGACACCACAATAGTAACCAGCTTTTCTTTAATCGATGTCCGAGCAGTGACAGTTCAATAAACTATGTTTTGAACTCATGTTGACCAACATATGAATAATCGCAAATGACTACGCCTGTAGAAGAGTAAATATATAGTAGATTGCCAATTATCATTGTTTAGATCTTAAATTAGTGAGGATAGAGAATTCAGTTAACAACTAGTTACAATACAATAAATTTTCTTGTTTTGCTCAGGATAATTCATTTTAACAGGGCAGTTAAACATCTGCATAGTGCATCGACAATCTTGATGTTGCAAGTATTTTTTCTATACCCAAAGATATTTTGGGCCATTAAAAATTTTGGTTGTGGGTTCCTGTGTTGGGATTCAGCAACAGAACACAGAGTCAGTTATTTTGTAACACCGTATTTATATTTTCTTTGAAAAGCCAGCCTGCTTATGATATTATTCTGTAGTCTGTGTGCGTGTTCCTACCAACATTTTGAAACTATCTTTACATTTTATCAAATTCAAGGCTTTTTAAATTGTCAATGTCGGAACAACTCTGATTTTTCTCAAATTAACTGTAATACTTTTGTTCACTTTTGAGAATTTATAAGAAAACTTAAGTTAATCGTCTTTTGCGATAAATATCCTCCAGAAAATATATATAACGCAAACTTTCAAACTGTACTTATGAAACAATATCTCTTTCCAGAAAAGGTTTCATAGGTTTACTGCACAAGTTTCATAAATTTAGGTATCATAAATTGCATGGATGTGTTTTTACAATCACTGCCAAGATTGGAAAGTTCAAAGGTACTGTATACGATTTAAATATCCCAAAACAGTAGTACTTTGTGTCTGTAATATAATGTTAACTAAATGGAGAAAAAAAGTGTTAACAAATGATTACTATTTGCAGCATAGCAAACAGTGAATATTGGCATTCCACAAACGTGTATATATCAGGGAGGGACAAATAGGACGGCACTGATACTTCTGAACTCACACTATGTACTGATAATTTATATGAACTGTTTTCCTTCTACTTTGGCTGTAAAACGAAAACTGCTTCTTGTTAACTTTTATGTAAATAAGTATTACCACACTTACCCGCAATATAAACACAGCAGACATTATGTGTTGAATAAATCACGTAATGAAATCAGATTCCCACGCTCTTCNCTTACCCGCAATATAAACACAGCAGACATTATGTGTTGAATAAATCACGTAATGAAATCAGATTCCCACGCTCTTCGAGATACGAGTGGACTACTGTGTACGATGTGTTTTCCTGCTGCAGAGGGCTGTNGAAATCAGATTCCCACGCTCTTCGAGATACGAGTGGACTACTGTGTACGATGTGTTTTCCTGCTGCAGAGGGCTGTCAACTGGCGAGTAAACAGAGGAGCCAGTATCGGGCCACATTTTCTTGGATAGCAGCGCAGTGCGGATGAAGCCACACGCGTGCAGCGAGCAGGTAGAGAAGAAGCTATTAAATTACAGCGCACTGCTGCCTCTAGCCTCGCCGCCCGTGGCGTCNACGACGACGTGGCGCTCACAGCCCACAACAACTGAGTAGAGAGGCGTCACTTCAATGTATTGCACTGAGCTCTTATTTTGAGCAATAAATTGCAAACATGTCATGTTTTGATTGACACCAAAAAAATTCATAAAAACGTCACAGGTTGACCACGGATTGTTCCAAGCATACAAAGAAACACCCATTAAGAAAGAGTTGAATTAAACTAACATACGTTCTTTCCTGTGGTATGAAACCAGGAAATATGTAAAGTGAGCCCCTATTTGTTTTATTTGTAGGCTTCATTGTACTAGAAGAAGGCGAGCTCCATAGTTCACGAATAAAATATCGCAGATGAAGCTCTGTGCTAGCTTCGGCAACAAAGCACGTTAAATTAAGGTGTCTGCTGATGGTTTCTTGTAATGAGACCACCCGTTATTAGAAAAGTGAAAAACTATGGCCACTTCTATACGAAGCACATCAGTACAGTAAAAGCTAAGAATGCAAGTATTGGCTATACTGTAAACCGAACGAAGACGAAAGAAAACGAACCTTAACGAATCTAGGGAACCCATGTTTGCCAATTTGAACGTTTTGTAGGTGACATTGCCTTTCTTAAGTTTTTTTCTAATTGTAATGTTTTTAACGTGAAAAACTGACATGCATGTTTTAAGGGGTAGACTCCCAGTAGTTCTTGTAGTTAGGCATTGTGGACTGGCGATGTCTCCTTCTAACAAATAAAATTTTAAAATAAACTATCTTCGGTAAATATGTCACAAAGCATCAAGGGGAACAGTGCAGTAAATATGCACCTTCGCCTGAAGACACAACATTTTTGTACATCGATAAGTCATTACATTATAGCCATCCCGACCAGGAAACATTTTTCGCATTGTGTATTACAAGTGGCATGCTGGCATTATGGTATTCTCTGTCTCATATAAGTAGGCCAGATTCTGACAGCCAGTGAGTGGCAACTTGACGTATATGTAACAAACAAAGTGTCATTTACAAAATCCTTTATCAGCTGATGCACGAACGAACGAAAGTTAATTTTACGTTTGCTGTTCTGAGTGCACTGCCGACGCACATTAGACCAGCCGAAAATACGCGATAAGAGAAAGTTCTTGGATTAATTAGTACATTTTATTTTATGTGGTCATAAAACAACACTTCTTATTGTTATAATCTAAACTTCGTGCTAAATTGGAAATGTATAGGGGTTCAAAATTAAAGGCAAATTAAAACGATCCGTATCCAAATGAAACGCAATTTAAAAACCTTTTTTACATTTTAATCGCCCCTCTCAAACCCCGCTTTCATTAATTGCTTGATATTAATTCCAAAAGCATACAGAAATATTGCATAATATTGTTACAATGTTTTTTCTAATAGTTTGACGAAATATATTTCAAATTCATGTCGTTCCGAGCCAGTAATATAAGAACAGTCAACTTTACAAAAACGCAACCTATTGAGCAATGTAAGTGGCTCAGACCTCGCTCCGGACATGTTGGGTGCCTCATCTATCAGATTTTTGCCGAAGCATTACCAGCCAGAAAAAATAGCGTTCACATGCAATATAGATAAAATTTACCAACATCTACCAATAGTTTTATTTTTCGCGAGCTGTGCATTATTTATAAAGAAACATATATTTCCTGTACAACGATTTTGAGTACTAGTAATTTCTATTCGGCAGATAATCGTTCGTCTACGTAAATTATACGACACACGTGAATAGTTTTTAAGCAATTATAATGTTATTCCACGCCACATATTTCCAACTTGAATATTTTAGCTATAATGTCCAATGTGTGATAATAGCTACAACTNCCATATTGTTCTCCGAAAATCCATTTACTTGTTTCCGATAAAACTGGGACACACGTGAATAGTTTTTAAGCAATTCTAATGTTATTCCACGCCACATATTTCCAACTTGAATATTTTAGCTATAATGTCCAGTGTGTGATAATAGCTACAACTACCGTTTGGCAATTGTTGTCCCAAATTCACTGTCTCGGACAAATATAAAAGAGTTAGCAATAATAAAATTTTTTTCAAGGATTTATATTTTTACTTTTATAACCTTCTAATTTTTTTTAGACATATGTCAGTCTAAAATATCTTAAAATTAGTTTAACATAATATTTTTTGTAGTAATTATTTATTTTTTGCCCTATAACACAACAATTTACTGATTAATGATTTATGTAGACATTACTATTAATACAATCGCAGCTACGTATTTCTGAGTAGCATGTTTGCCAAAAACGTCCCACGAACAGTACATTGACAAGGGAATCGGTTGATAATGACATCATGAAAATAAACAACATCGTTGCCATGTGGCCGATCAGCTGATGGTGGAAGGATATGTTGTCAGATGAAGTCAGATGTAAACAGTGGCGCTACTTTCGCAGACCTGTCATAATGTGGCAAACTTATATGAGACAGAATATATATATAGGGCAAGACCACAGGATCACGATTAGAAGTGTCAGCTGCGTCAGAATGGGGAAAGCGGCTTATCGTTCCAAGTTTGAGAGAGGTCAAATTGAGATGGCATGGCGCCTTGGTTCCAGCATACCCGAAATTGCCTGTGTTGTTGGTTACTCTTGTGCCGCTGTTGTGAACAGGTATCAAAAGTGGTGCAACGGTGAGGAAACAACGACATGTCATCCGTACTTGTGTCAACAATGGCACATTGATGCCATAGTATAGTGCAGAGCTTCAACAGCGGCGACCACAGCAATGATTCACATCACATGTTTCATCGAACACTGCTGCGGACAGTATGGCAGAGTCGAAGATCCACTTGCACCCCCATGATGACTGCATGTCATCAACAACATTACATCAGATGGGCTCAAAATCATCGGAACTGGACTGTGGATGATTGGAAAGTGGTTGCATGGCTTGATGAATCCCGATTCCTGGTTCATCATATCGACAGCTGAGCACTTGTACGCCGATTACCATCGGAGGGTGCAGCACCTTGGTTCACTGTTGGGCAGAGACAGGCCACAGGAGGAGGATTGATGATCTGGGCGATGTTTTCATGGGAAACATTGAGGCCGATTATTCCGGTGCACCAATCCCGACTGCTGTCAGGTATCTGGACGTAATTGGGGGCCAAGTACATCCGTTTATGTCAGCTGTGTTCCCTGCTGACAACGGCCACTTTCAACAGGACCCTACACCATTCCACGATACCAGGATTGTAAATGACTGTTTTGAGGAACATTAGAGTGAATTCGTATTAATTTCCTGGCCGCTAAATAGCCCGTATATGAACAAAGTTGAACATTTGTGGCTCGACTTGGAGAAACAGGTTAGTGCTACATCACCACCACCCTGCACTCTATGCCAACCGGAGGACATACTATCGTCCTTGTGCCTTCAAATAATTCAGGATACCTGCCGCCACCTCGTCGAATCGATGCCTAGCTGAATTGGTGCGTTTCTGTAGACTTAATGTGGTCCTACAAAGTATTAGGTAGGTGGTCATAATGCAATGGTTCGTGGGTGTACAGTTTACTATTTATTACAAGTAAAATCATGTTTTCAACCTCCTAACAGTAGCAAACAGAGCAAATGTATATATTTTGGTTCTTCCTAAGTTCACAATTGTCAAGCATGTATACATTTCCACATTGATTTTGGTGTTGGCAACGCGACAGCAGCCTGAGAAGATAGTGACTCTTCAGGGCCCATACAGTGTCGCTCCCTTGACTCATAGTTTACATTTACCGTGGCCACATGAGTTAATTTGTTGCCAGTAAAACATGCAATTACATAACGGATATTTATCTTCACTTTTATTCATCATGACGTGCACTTATTACCGAATGCAGATTAAATAAGAAGAGCGATGCATTTTTTGCGATTTGTTCGTAGCAACATCCTTCTTATTTTTCTGTAACTTCTAAGCTTTTACCCAAAGAATATGGGAAGTCCAATGCTGAGCTTGAAGTGTACCACAAACGTAAATTAACATGTTTTTGAATGATTTCAGTTGCTAAACTTGATTTTACACTTAAACATCTAAACCCTAACATTGAAAGCTCTAATATAAAGATTAAGGGGAATATGTAACCATTGTATGCAGTTATACATGGTATAGCAAGCTACTGATTTAGAGCTATCGATGAACTCTAGTGGCACAAAGCTGAAACTGTATAAAATAATGCCGTGCAAACATCACCAAGTAAAATTTAAGTTTTACTGTAATTCCTGAAAATCGCCAAGTCTGAACAAGAAATTTGTTTTTATTAGAGTGCTATATGATAACTAGAAAGAATTGAAGACTAAGATACAGATATTTTACATTTGTACACCAAATCTCTCACTTAGTATATACATGAAATAATTATGGTTCGGTGTTTTGCTGTGCCATACTCATACCGTCTTTACTTCAGGCTGCTGATCATCTATTATTGGTATTGTGTGTTTGTTTAAGTCTATTCATAGTTACTTCCATTTATTCCGTATGTTCTCTTCAAGTTATACTTTCGAAATGTTCACTACGTATCCTTTGCCAAATCAATACAAAATGTAAACATGCGTGGAAGAGAATATAGAGGAGAGACAAACTCTTTGTGCGCTGGAGAAAGAATTATTTTTATACATAACAATTAAATGTTTTTCCAACAATGAATACATAACAAAATAAGCATGACACTAAACAATCTTATATCTATACTAATATAATAATGCGGAAGAGTTTGTTTGTTTGAACGCGCTAATCTCTGGAACTACCAATCGGATTTGAAAAAATATTTTAGCATTTGATAGCTCATTCCTTTACGAAGGTTAAAGGCTATTCAACATCACGGCACGACCTTTAGAAACCAAGCAAAAAGATAGAAAGTCAGAAATATTATATATGCGAAAGTCTGTGTGTATGTTTGCTACCACTCAGCTCAATAGTGGCTGAATGGAATTTTATAAAATTTTGTATGTAGGTAGTTTAGGTCCTGGAATAGGACATAGGATACTGTTTATCCCGGAAAATTGTACGGTTCCTTTGGAATAACAGGAAAACCTACTTCTGCAACGGCTGGGAACGTGACCGAAATAATTTTTTCCTCTGGTGTCAGAGTTTATCAGGCCACCCAATGACCTCTGAAATGGCTTAACGACTGCTATCAATCGATNTTTCCTCTGGTGTCAGAGTTTATCAGGCCACCCAATGACCTCTGAAATGGCTTAACGACTGCTATCAATCGATAAAACCGGGACCGAATATTAAACGTGCCCTCCGAAGCATGAAAGCGCTCAGATGCTATGCCAATAAACGGTCACCAATCCAAATGTGTGCCGCTGGGACCGTTGCTTAACTTTGGTGATCGATTAAGATCCCTCAGCCAAGCATAAAAAGTAGTACATATGTACACTTTTTTCTAAAGTTACANAACTTTGGTGATCGATTAAGATCCCTCAGCCAAGCATAAAAAGTAGTACATATGTACACTTTTTTCTAAAGTTACAACTTGATGAAACTCACGTTTTGATATTCATACATCGACGCTGGGAAGCGGAAATGTAGTAACTACGCGATAATTGCACAGATACACGCCAAAACCATTACCCTACTTCTTGGCTATCGGGCAAAAAATCTTTTCTTCCTTTCGTGTTGCTGTAATCAGGTAAAACCTAGGCCAACATAGTATAATTATATAATTCTGTTTTCACATAAATGAATTATCTTTTCCGAACAATACCCGGGCGAATCCGAGCCGGTTGAGTAGTTATAAGTAAATACAAAGTGCCTATATAATAATATTAGACATAACGACGTCTCTGTTATTTGTGCTTACAAGTCACCATGACTATGAAAAAACATAATATGTACTCTAATGTAAAGTTTATTGGACAAAAAATTTTATATCTGTGAGTAGTTGAAAATAGTATGTTTAAAAACAAGTTCATGACTGGGAGGAAGGGAGGACAAGCCAATGAGCTCCTGCTCTTGCATTCCGCCACCAATTATTCCCGTTTTCCCCTCAAAATTTCCCTTTTATCCTAAAAATGTCCCTTTTTTCTCGAAATTTCCCTAATTTCCCTCAAAATATTATTTTTTTCAAATTTGTTTCAACGATCCTACAATGTGGCTAAATGACTCGTTTTTGGGCAATGAGGAACTGAGAAGCTNTTTTTTCAAATTTGTTTCAACGATCCTACAATGTGGCTAAATGACTCGTTTTTGGGCAATGAGGAACTGAGAAGCTGAGAAGCTGAGGAGCTGTGGGATCTTCCCAAATACGATATATACTACACATGCAATTTAAGCCCTATGCAGAATTATAAGCATAGTTGGCTGTAATTCCCGAACCGTTTAATATGTACTCGTCTAATTCATATCATAGGCATCGACGCAGACAAGGAAAATTAACAAATGGTCCTTTGAGCTTTATGCGAACTTATAAGTATAGTTGGACATAATACCAGAACAGTTTAAGATTTAGTCGTCAAATTCATATCATAGGCATCGATGCAGACAAAGAAAATAAACAAATGGTCATTTAAGCCTTATGTGAACTTATAAGCATAGTTGATAATAATTTCCGAACCATTTATGGTACAACCGAAAAGACATAACATAGGCAAGAGGGTATTCTCCGAGTCTTTCCTGACGTCCCGACTGGCCCTTACATCACACTCTGGCAGGGGGGTGTTCTCCAAGTCTTCCAAAATCCCTGCCACGTCACCCGACTGAACCCTACATCATACTCTTACAGGGGAGTTCTCCTGTTCTTATCAAATCCCTACTGTGTCAACCGACTGCGCCCTACATCATGGGTTATGTCAGAGTCTTCCCAAATACGATTACACTTTAATTCATTCCTACCACATCATGTACTTCATGCTGTCGCATTTCAAAAGACAGGTTGCCTCAGACATCACAGGCGAGCATTCCAAGTCGGGAGGATTATCCCAGAGTCTTCCCCAGTCGCCATGACACGAGGCATAAAATAAAGGACGTTGCCATGGTACTTGTTGTAACATAAAGAACATTGCTGAACACTTCCACGACGCACGCACCCTAACATAAAGGGTAATGCCAAACACTGCAGCAAAGCGCGTGTAGCTTAACATAAAGCACACCACCATACACTTCAACGACTCGTGCATTTTAATATAAAGGGTGACGCCAAACACTTCAACTATGCAACCACCCTTACATAAAGGCTGATGCCTAAGACTTCAACAAAGCATGCACCCTAACATAAAGGGTCACACCGAACACTGTGATGAAGCGCGCAAGGCATAACATAAAGTGTGCTACCATAGACTTCAACGACTCATGTATTTTAATATAAAAGGACGGTGCCGAGCACTTCAACAACACATGTATTTTAATATAAAGGATGGTGCCGAATACTTCAACGATGCACGCAACATCACATAAAGNCACTTCAACAACACATGTATTTTAATATAAAGGATGGTGCCGAATACTTCAACGATGCACGCAACATCACATAAAAGGGGTGATACTGAACACTCTGATGAAGCGTGCGTGGAATAACATAAATGGTTCTACAGTACACTTCAACGACACATGCATTTTAATATAAAAAGATGGCGCCGAACACTTCAACGGTGCACGCCACCTAACATAAAGGGCGATTGAAGCCCTGCAAGCATAGGTGCGCATAAGTTCCGCATCATGTAATATACATTCGGGAACTTCATAACATCACTCTTGTCATCACAAAATGGTTAAGGCTTCTCAAAATAAGATTAACATTTAAGTCCATCCTACAAAATATACATCACGCTCTTGCAGGCCATGCCGAGAGAGTTATCTCAGAGTCTTCCTAAACATATGTGCGTAGGTTATCTCAGAGTCTTCCCAACCATGCGCAATGATAAAGTATTAAAGGCAACTCACACTACTATGAAAACAATTGCGGGAACAATCGTGTCACTACTGTAGCATATCATTTCCATATGCCTACAATGCGAAGAGACATATAGAGCATAAATGTAAGCTACCACCATAATAATGAGAGAACACCACTCCGCATAAAGTGAACTAACTGGTTAAGTGAGGCTCTCACTAAAAAAAAAGGGCGCTGTCGCACACAACGATAAAGAAGCCTAACTTGTCTCGAGAGTGTCTCGTCACTAACAAAGCTGACATAAAGGTCACCGATGTTCCATCTGTATATATATATAAATATATATATATAAGTATAGGATAGGATAACCGACTCAGTTGCTATTCAGACTGCAAAAAGAGAACAGAGCTGTTTTTTTCTTCCATGGTGGGCAATAATCGAGAAAGTTATTTATGTTGTTACTGTAAGAAGACTTTTTCTCTAAGCTGTCATGCTTGTCGACACGAGACTGGTTGCCAAAAAAATATGAAATATATTATATTTTCATGTGAAAAATGCAAATAATATTATCAAAGACTCGATAGCTTGAAAAGGCATAGCGCAACATGCAAAGCTCTCCTTCCTACACAGGTCAATCACCATTTCCTGAGAATAGAGCAAATTTTTGATGGGAATATATCCGCAAAAGAAAAATCCGAAACATAACATCATTAAAGGCAACATACCCAACTATGAAAACTATGGCTGGAACAGTCACATCTTCTAGATATCCATGCCACTACTGTAACAGTACATTTGCATATGCCTGCAATGCAAAGACAAATATAATCCCCAATGCAAATTGAATTCATATCGCACAGTCTATAGACGTCATATATGCCAAGGTATGTTCACTCGTATAGACAGTTTAAACATACATGTGAAAAAGTGCAAAGACATTGTTTCTCTACATGCTAAGCAAAACAGTGCATTGTCAACGTAACAAAATTGTGACGATCAGAAGTCTGCTATACAAAGTATTGATACGCTTTCATCACAAACTTCTGACCTTCATGTGTACAATGAACACAATCCTTCACCAATGCGTAGGAAACATTGTCGAAAATGCCATAAGATCTTTAGTAAAAGTAGCAACGCACGTCGAAATGAGAGATGTAAGACGGCGTGTAGCCGTGGAGAGACGTTAACTGAATATATGGCTACAACGAAAGTTTTTTCCAGACACATAGTGTTGTCTTGCATCGTGTTCTGAACAGTGCTCGTCACTTGTACAGTACATGTTGGTAGGTGATAATATCTACCTTTCTTTCATTTTTTTAAATGTCTGCTAGTATCAGCGTTTCGAGAGTGTATTTTTTTCGGTCAAGTGTGATGTTTAGTGTTACTTACGTGTGTAATATGCATCGGTCGGTGGGAGTTTAACTATTTACTTTTACGTTATTTTAAATAACTAATCATCAGTATATATAGTGAGGTTGTGTGCGTGCGTGTGTACATTTTACTTGCAGTTTGTGTGTATGACTTGCCTAGTGGCTGTGACCTTCAGCGTACATGGTACTTGCATCTTGTTTATGGTTCGTCACTAACCCTTCATATACATTGACTGCAGTCTCTGGAGTATATAGTGATTGCTATCATTCCGACTCAGTTGCTATTCAGACTACGAAGAGAGAACATTGTCTAAGGTGTATGGCTCTTCATCTTCGTCGATGAAAAATAATCGTGTAAGTTATTTGTTTCATTATTGTAAGACAACCTTTTTTTTTTCTCAAAGCTGTCATGCGTGTCAGGGAAAGTGGGACTTGTTATCGCTAGGATGCTAGATGAATGGATGCTGGAAGGTGTATGAGAAAACCGAAGTGTAATGGTACAATATGTGATATTAGTCTTTCAACCAAGTCATTAAAGCCTTCATAAAATAAGCAGCTAGACTTTCCCATCACTCTTCACAGAAGGTTCACGATACATGTCTACATGTATGTTCTTCCATGATTAGTAGGTTGTTAGATACCTCTGAGACAGGGTACTAGGTTCGAATCTACATTTCTTCTGTCCCAACTTCAAATAGCTGTTATCTTCAGCAACTGGTTTATGCGTTTGCAGATGTAGACACTTAATCAGTAGTATATTCATATTTTACATCGTCATCAGCAGACTTGAATGTCATAGTTGCGTTATCGATGTCCTGGATAGTTGTAGCCACTTCTTTTTTTCCACCTTACATGCTAGCGAGGCATGTTTAAGTTTGTGTATTACTCATCCAGCAGCTGTGATCTTCAGTGTACATGGTACTTGCACCTTGTTTATGTTTCGTCACTAACCCTACATGTATGACGACTGCAGTCACCAAGGTACATATCCATTGCTACAATTCAAACAATGTCTCTCCCAACATATATAACAGTAAAGGGCTATGTTTAAAACATGTATGTTTTAAAATATAAGAAATGTGTATGGATTAAATATGAGACAACAAAGGTTGAATGATCGTGCATGCAACGTCCTCGTCAGAGCGCTAGGTGAAAGGAGTCCGGGAGAGAATATGGGAAAATCAAGGTGGAATGGTAGATCATAAGACTTGTCCCGTCAGGACGTTAGGTGAAAGATGCTCAGAAGGAATATGAGAAAACTGGGTGTGGAATGCATGTTGTACTGATCGGGGTGGTCTGGCCTTGTCCAGCATTATCATCTCAAGCAACCTACAACACCCGACACTAGTTTAAATGTGCTGGTTGGTGAGTGTTTATATCTTGATACAAAATTTTTTTTTTATATCTGTTTTGTTTCTGTATGAATATACTATACTAATAGGTGAGTGTTCTGCATGCAGGAATTCAGCCATATGGTCTGAAGGTTATCGTAACCCTAGCAGGTACTGTGGGACCTTGGAGCCTTACATAGCACTCACTCGGCTAGTGTTATTCGTTAAACTTGCCAAGAGATGCACGGTGCTTGCATCGTCACCCAACCATCTGAGCTGTCTCGCATATTTCCTGTCATATGTCAACAGTCGCGTTCTGCTGCTAGTGTTTTACAATGAATGTATTGGACTGTTTCAGTTGATTTGTAAGGAAGTTATTTGCTAGTCTGTTGTACTGCCCAGAACAGTCTTGTATTGTATAGCATCGTTCATTTTTTTCATTCTATGTCTGGTTGTTAAGAGCTAACCATGTAAGCGACGACTCGAGCTGTCGACCTTGTGTATGACTGATAGTGATCGTTTATATTAATATATAAATATTTTTTTTAACAGTTACCATGACTATGTTCTACATGTATGTATTACATTTGTTTATATGTTGATTTTGCATATCTCAGTATTTTGTAAGTTTTACTTCCTGAATTTTATTTACATATGTGTGTCTTATTTACTTGGTTCGGAAATTATAGGAAACTATGCTTAGGACATATATATACGCATGTAGTCATTTTCGTTGTCGATGGTGAGAGCTTCTCTATGTATTGCTCAAGCAACTAATCGATATGGAACAGAGTTCTTGATACTATATAAACAAACTATTACTTATCTTTCCGACTTTGACAAAATCTGGTTTTTTTTTTTCTCAGTGGAGGAGGTGAACTTAATATTGACAAGGGTTAAGGTAAATGAATAACACCGAAATCATTTACATACTTTTACCTGTACTTACATACTTGACAAAATACACATACATAATAATATTTGATACATGCTCGACATAGTGTTCATTCGAGAGAAACCTTTATGCTGACTGTTTTTTTGGAAGAAGAACAATATCTTCTGTGAGCATTCAAGCTGCTCTTATTCGAATATACTGCAAGACAGTTATCACATGGGTATGTCTTGTAGACGGTAGCAAATTTGCAGTTGCTATCTCCATGTTGTTTGGCCAGCTGTGCTTCCTGAATATCTTGCCGCAATACTTGCACTCGCTTCCCGATGAATGACAGACATGGCCTTTCTATGTACTGTTATGTCTATACACAATATCACTTCGGGTAAACGTGGCATCACAGGTATCACAGTGGAACGTTTTGTATGCTGGGCTGCACATGCAATTGCAACTTTCATGCCGGCGTGAACTATAACTTGTGATAAAAGTATTTCCTCAGTAGTTATATTGGTGCCGTATCGCTTGTATCGACTCTTCAGGATCCCTGCTTATATTGTAGTCGGTAAATATTCAGCTATTGGTTCTGTCTTCATATTATAGCAAGGTACATGATTGTAGTTGTTACAACGAAATCGTTATGCCTCTTGTGGCTCTTCAGTATATATTGCTGTTGATGTTGACGATAATGTTGTGGAAGGTGAGTCTTCATATATTGATTCAGTCTTCATATCGTACTAAAATACTGCTTTCCACCATCACTCACAACGCTCGACAACAGAATGATCTTAATTTTACGTGGCGCTCGCTTATATACTGTTCTCATGTCATTCCAATTTGTATTGCTTGTCTCGGCTTCCTTCAGTGAACGACTGGTGGTATATGAAAGGCTACCAGCTTCACTAGTGTCTCAGCCACTTTCAAAGCCTCGCATAACATGATAAGCTCCTTTGTCGTTGCATATGGTATTGTGCTTTATGTTAGGTCGTCGATGATGAAACATTTTCGAGAGCCTCACAAAACTTGTTAGGTTCCTTTATCATTGTGTATGGTAACATCATTTATGATAGGCTGCTTATTTTACCAGTTACGAGATACTTTCGAAAGCCTTGCGTAATATGTTAGAACCTCTTCATCATTATGTGCTGCTGTGAGCTTTATGTTAGTCTGTCAGCATTGTTAGTATCGAGATGCTTTCGAGAGCCTCGCATAACAAGTTAGGCTTCTTTATCGTTGTGTGAGACAGCATCCTTTATGATAGGGCGTCGATGACGCGAGCTTCGCCTAACATGTTAGGCTCATTTATCATTGTATATGGTTGGAAAGACTCTGAAATAACACTCGCTCATATGTTGGGAAGACTCTGAGATAACCCTCCTGGCTTGGGATGCCAGAGCGTGAAGTATATAATCTCGTAGTAAGTACTCAAATGTTAATTGATTTTGGGAAGACTCTGAGATAACCCTCCCTGCTTGCCATGCAAGAGCATGAAGTAAATCATCTCATAGGAAGTACTTTAATGTTAATCAAATTTGCGAAGATTCGGAGATAACCCTTCCAGTTAGGCATGCAATAGCATGAAGTATATCATCTCGTAGGATAGACTTAAATGTCAATTTTATTATGGGAAGACTCTGAGATAACCCTCTCAGCTGGGCATGCAATAGCATGAAGTATATAATCTCGTAGAAAGGACTTAAATTTCAATTTGATTTTGGGAAGACTCTGGGATAACCCTCCCAGCTTGGCATGCAAGAGCATGAAGTATATCATCTAGTAGGAAGGAATTAAATGCTAATCGAATTTGGAAATACTCTGAGATAACCCTCCTGGCTTGGCATGCAAGAGCGTGAAGTATATCATCTCGTAGGAATGACATATGTTAATCGAATTTGGGAAGATTCTGGTACATTTTGAATGGTTTGGGAATGCCTATGATATAAATTTAACGACTACATATTAAAGGGTTCGGGAATGATGGCCAATTATGCTTATAATTTTGCATAGGGCTTAAATGACCATTTGTTAATTTTCCTTGTCTGCGTTGATGCCTATGATATGAATTTGAAGAGTACATCTTAAGCTGCCAAGAATAAAAAATATAAATTGTTATGATTTTTTTAAAAACAAAATGGACGCTATCGCTATGGAATGACAGGTGGTTTCTGTACTGGCTGCCAACATGGCCGCCGCGGAATGCCAAAATGGTGGTCATGGTGGTGGAATGCAAGAGCATGATGTAGCCACTGGTGGCCATCTTGGGGTCTCCGGCTCCCTGTCACGAAGCTGTGTCTAAATAGGATATTTCTAACTACTATACTTACATGAAAATTCTTTATCAGATAATTATATTTTAAAATGCAATTATGGAAAATTTTAAAATATTTTCTTTGCTGGTACTCAGGAACTATTCTGCGCTTATGACATTACTGGCGCAAGGGAGTTAGTCTTTACTACATTTTTGTATGTTCAGGCCATTGTTACTTTAACCAAAACTGCATATTATACCTATACACTACATGGTATTCCACCATGGAAAAAAAATATTCGCGAAGGGGGACGCGCATGTCTATTCTCGGCTTAACAAGGTTCACTGTTATCAATATTCACTCTGAACCATTAACATGTATCTATTTGCGCAATTTCAATACATTTCGATATCTCCAGCTTCAAAAAAGTGTATAGTCTTGTATTTTAAAGGCCCACATGTCCCCATTTTTGTACAATGTTTTTCATATTTTATTTCCACCCTAGAGCCAAACGTAGAATTTAATTGGTCCATATTTTCGTAATTTTGTGGCGAACTAACATTTTTTTTATCAATGCGAGCTAAAAATGAGCAAATACCCTTTGATGAACTGCTCTTAGGTCTTAAGATTGTAACGAAATGCAGTTTCCGCCTCCACGAAACATTTTTAAATTAATTTCCCCTGAACTTGCAATGATTATGGAGTATAATGGCACCTTTTGTAATAACAGAGTGTTATCTCCAGTTTTTGATGAACCATTTAGTAAAAGTTTTACACCAAATTTTTTTCACTTACGTGATCTTCGATCTGTATTTCTCACACAGCTATAATTGTGTCTCCAAGCATATTAACTGAATACAAACGATGCATTACTGTAGCGACATAGGTGCCGAGAAATCCTCTATTCAGATCAGAATGATGTCAGAATGGATGACATCGCTGACGATATAAGCAGTTCAGACGGAGTACGCAAGGCAAATGGGTACATATTATCTAAATGGGACATTAAACATAACTATGTTTGCATGTAATTGTTATGTATTTTAACAATGCAATAAATAAACTCTACTTGCACATTTTGTAGGTAAGCATATACATAGTAACATTAGGTACAAATATTATAAAACTTTAGCCATTGTGTGAATTGTAATTTACAAATACCAAGTGTCGTATTTTACGAGACTATGTTAACTCTAATAGTCTAATGGTTGACTAATCCAAACATTTACTTGAAATTTTAGCAGATTTTTTACTTTGGTGGGAAAATATATTATGTGTGCCTACGAGCATGCCCGATAGTACCTCGCGAACTATGGTGTAAGAGCCGAAAATGAAATGAATTACCAGACAGGATTATAAACCTCCAGGGAATAGAGAGCGATATTTCGTTTCTGTCTTCAGACGATTAACTGTGATGTGGCGCGACTTTGACCATATTTGCAGAGGGAGAGATGTCACGCGACCAAAAGCCGAAAGCAATGTGAAGTCATCGTGAAATATTTTCCCATTCAGTCCACTAGTACCTAGTCGTAAGGCCGAGCTAAAGTGGGTAAATGGGAGTCCGACTACAGAGACAGAGAGGAGTGCGAAGAGGTGAAGGGAGTAATAACCATTTTGAAATAATTGCGAGGATGGAGGAAGCGTGTTAAATAGATTAGCATGAGTGGCTGGGGGTGGTGGTGGGCAGTAGTGACTGGGAGCTCGAGTAAATAGAAGGCACGCAATTTTCTGACGTGATTGTTATGAGGAGGCTGGGGGGGGGAGGGAAATTAGGATGTTATGTAAAGAAGACAATAAGAGTCTTTGTGGGTGTGGAGAGGTTCGAATTACAGTGATTAAATGGAGAGAAGGGGGAGAGTTGGTTCTGAAGGCTCATTAAATAACCAATGAGAAATAGTGGTGGTGTTTTCAAAAAATACGAGAACAGAATGTTCTGCTTGTATTTCTATATATATGATTTGTTATGTTTTTCCATTATTTTCCAAAATGTTCCACAATTTATGATTTTTTTTATTTTAACTTTCTTTAGAAAGCTTTAATAATTATTTTTTTTTGCAAATTTTGGTATTTGTAAAAAAATTATTCGAATTCTAGAGTAGTTTATACATTATTTTGCTATAAATGTATTCCAAGGACACTCTTGGGTCGTCGCCATCAGGTGAATGTCAAGGTCACCCACATACAGCATGCATGTCATGAACTAGAAGGATTGCATGTCCTCTGAACACACGTGTACAAGCGAATAAAGGACTGTTGTGGATACGGACAAGTAGATTTGTTTCCCGTCACTGAGCAGTACTGTTCTCAGCATGCCACGTCAACGTTAAAGATCACCTTTGAAGCAAGTTACAGAGTTTTAATGCGGTCGAATGATCGGCTAGCATGAAGTATTCTAATAATGCGAAAGTGCTCCTCACACAGAGCACAGTGCAGTGACGGTGACGTGAGAGCGGAAGCAGCGGACTGATGAGAACAGGATGGGAAGAAAGCCCTGAATCGTAACACGAAATGTTACATCATGGGATGACAGGCACCTCATTTGTATGTAAATGACGCAGATCTTTTAGCATCGTCTGAACTGTTAGCAGAACTTCTGAAACACTGCGACAGGTCTTGCATTGTCTGCTTCCATAGTTTGATGGCATCTGCCTCGCAAAGGACTGCATGCATGAATTCTTTATCTTTCTCTTGGGCCTGAGCCATCGATGCCTGAGGCTACAATGGGCTTGCAAACACACCCACTGATTCGAATGAACGGTAACACGTCGTGTTTTCGGATGAGTTTCACTTCATCACTTCATCTTGGATTCCAATGGTGAACGAAAATGCATGTAACGATAGTAAGGTGATTGCCATTTCCCACAATGATTGACCAGCATAATTTTGCACGAACGATGGGCGTGATTGTTTGGGGAGCAATTGGGCATCGTAGCCGATCTCGGATTTTACGAATTGTGGACCCTCTCAAGAGCAACTCATACTTCAGAAAATATGTGGAAGCTCAAATAGGACCATCCCTTGAGCACACCTCTGGAGCCATGTTCCAGTAAGACAGCGCCCGACCACATATTGCCATAAAATGTCCAGGCCGTCTGCAAAGTAAGGTAGATGCCGCCTTTTCCCTGGCCTGCATGTTCGCCCGTTATGTCGCCTATTTAACATCACTCAGCCTGTCATTCTCATTCAGAAGCCAATACCGATAAACTGTGGACTCGGGTAGAAGCAGCCTGGCAGGCAACTCCCAAGTAACGCATCCGAGGCCTTTTTTTATTCCATGGCGCAGTGTGTGGCATATATTATTGCAGCTCGTGGAGGCCCTACATGCTAAACATTTGCAAGTAATATTGTATCGTTGTTATAATATCGTAAATCGCTTGTTGGAATGAATCTGGGTCACTTTTTCAATACATTGTATTACATTCTGATGGTTCCTTCATGGTGTTCCACTTTTCATACACATGAAGAGAGCAGCAAGAGACTCGCGTAGATGAGTGAACTAGAGTAAGATCCCTCGGGACCTATGCTGTAATTTTCATTGGCGTAATTTTCACTGCCCACCACACAGAGTGAACTGTGGTTTTAGTATGATCGGACACCAACTGTGCCTTCATGTAACAAATTCGTATAGATCACATAGCTCGTGTGGGCGAAAGCGAACGCACGTTGAAATCCATATGTGAACTAGTAAAATCGCTGGACCGGATGTGGAGAATATAAGTTTATAATTTGCAAGTAGACATTTATTTGCAGACATATAGTAATTAAACCACTAAAGATATTGTTTACATATACCAAACCATGTTATTTCTGATAGATCCTTCATGACTATCATTACAAATACATGTACAAATAGGCAGCACTATGAATAACGTTGAACTTTAAATAGTTTTTCTATGAGATAGGATAACGGAAATTTCCTTTTCACTGCTATCCACATACAATTTTTTTAACAATATATTATTTATTATTAGCCAAGTGAAAAAACTTGGCACCTCTTCACGCAAAAACAAAAACACAACCTAATATTGTGGTTGGCTGGTCTCCGCGAAAATTAAGTAAAGCGAGAGAAACAACTGACAGCCGAAATGTTTTGGAATAGTGATTACATCTATTGAAGATAGTTAGTGGACTTACCATTTTCACTACACGGATGTTCGGGTACGGAACTGACCTCTTGGAAATTCTTGGAGCCGCAGTTAGCGCAGTGGCTAGAGCGCTCGGCTCCCACCAAGGCGAGGTCACTCCAGTATCTTCGCACGTAAGAATCGTGATGGATGATGATACTGCTGGATGGTGGGTTTTCTCAGAGATCTCGATTTTCGCAAAGCTTTTGCATTCCTGCGCTTCTCTATACTTAATTTACTTCACCCTCGTTGGCTCTCAAGACTCCATTGTTAAAGGTCGCCGAAACCTCTCGACTTCATTCTTTGATTTCTTTTGATGCAACAGAGTCAGATTTAAATGACAAAACTGTTACAGGCAACCCATGGTGAAACCTAATTACTGTCACCCCCACACACTTTTATTCTTAAGTACATTTATGGTGCTCCCATTAAAAAATTAAAAAAAGGGGGTGGGGGTTGGTTTATATTTCCACGGTTACAGTATCCTTGGAATATATATCTACCCAGAATTCGTACAGCATCTGTCCTCTAAATCTTGTTTCTAGCTACCCACAATAGCGAGTGTGTTCCATAATCTTAGATTAAACACAACATATCTCCATTTGAGAGCGATATGTTGTGAAAGATGTTGAATTCAAACTCACTGCATGTGGGAAGACAGTCAACTGACTCTTTCTCCTTGGTGTGATTAACGAGTTTCTGATTTGGAGCTGCGCCTTTCGTGTACAGCACATGCTACATTCTTGTTGAACAGTTGTATGCCTCTGACGACCAAAAGTTGCACATGAGTGGACATAGCTATTATAGAAAAAATATTCAAAATTCATTTTACAACACTCCAGGGCTGCTAGTACATGTTAAATGGAACTACTTTTGTGTGTATATATGGGGTCGGGAACGAATAGTGGGTGCAACTGGTTGAGGGTAGGCAACCTGTTCAACGTGGAGCAACGGCACATCCAGAACAGCGGTTCGCCGGTTCGATCGCGGCAACCATACAGAAAAGGGTCGAGCTTCGACTCTCAGCATTGGCCGAGCCACAAGTGCCCGGGAAAGAAGGAGGGGGTGGGGGACGAGTCGGTAAGAATGACAGTGTGGCACCAGCTGATAGAAAGGCTACATTAACAGTTTGGGTTGACTTCGCTCCTTGCTGTTCCACCCACACATCAGGGAAGGTCAATATGTTAACGGTGACTGCCGGGAGGGATCACGCACCTCTGGAGGCCTTAACAGGTTCGCCCCATTCTCAGTCACTGGGCGTGCCATTCGTTAAGGCTTGGTACGGATATGGTTGACTACAGGAAGCCTATTCCTAGTCCAGCCCTGCTACCAGCGGATTTGTTGGGATGCGTAAGGCCTGGTGGGAGTCTTGCTGACCGAAAGGTAAACTTGCTCACTCGGTTAGCTCTGTCAGTGTCTACGTGGTCCTGGGGTAGTAAAAGAGGCCGCTGATCTGAGAAGTGTCGGAGCTATTGCCAGCTCTATTAACGGAGAATAGGCTAATGCGTGACACCAGAAAGGGCTGGTGATGCATCTCTAATAGCCTCTCCTAGTCTAAGGGAACCTACTACTGCTTTACATACAGAGTGCCCAAAGGCTGAATTTCCAAGTGAAGAAATTCAAGTAATAGTAACGGACCATTGTGAGTTGGGGTATTCGGGTATTCCACTCAAAATGGGGAAACCATGAGTGAAGGGAAGGTGTAGCAGGGGCTGACCTCACTATTTCAGAGGTTCCCCCCCCCCTTTGGGGTCGGGGGCACTGCTCAGGGTGGTTTTAGTGTCAACAACCAACAGAGCCAGCCAGTCAGATTGAGGACTCATGCTGGTAGTGGTTTAAATTTTCGTTATGGTGGTGGATATTATTCTCCAAAATGAGAATAACCATGCCCAGCAGGTGGATAAGGAAAATGAGCCTAAGTATAGGAAGAAGACATAGGGCTCCATGGGCCAGGAAGCTGACTACTGGCCTGAGGATGCCCGTGCCCTTGAAAACCATAACGGGCAAATTGCAAATATAGAATGAGAAACCCTGGATTGCCAACGGCTAAGTACGGTCACGGAGTTTGTAATGTTAATGTTGTCGGTGTCTCACAGGTCGTTCTGTATACCTCTTAGTTTGGACCACCACAGGTGCAAAGGAGTACACATTTGCCGAACTCACAAACATGTTGTTTATTTATGGCAAAACGAGACACAATGGCAGTGCTGCTCATCAGATGTATCATGAACCCAAATCGACGCATTTCCGGGCACACAATGTTTGCACACATCGAACGTCCACTGAGAGAGGCAGGTGCGTTGTTGGTAACGAGAAATAATGCTGGTTCTCCGAGGAGGACTCGCACAAAACAGTTTTAAGAGGAGGTGCAGCAGTGGTTTGAAGCTAATCCGAGCACAAGTACACCATCTGTTGCACACGACATTGGTACAGACCATGCCGTTGTGTGGCATGTGCTACATAAGCAACAGTTGCGCCCGTATCATCTGCAGACAGTTCAAGCCATGGGACTAACAGACTACCTGTTTCGACTCTCTATTTCAGCAGGTGGTATGTTAGGACCTAGGAAGACGATCCACACTTCGGTGTGCTCTTTAGTGATGAGGCGCAATTCACAGTGGAAGGTATTTTCATATCCAGAAACAGTTACATCTGGACCGACGACAATCAGCACACATCGTTTGTTACATCACGTCATGAACACTTTTCGATGAACATGTGGCCTGGTATTGTTGGACATGTACTTGTGGGACCTCACATGCTGCCTCAACACCTCAGTGGTGCGATTTACCTTCGTTTCCTTCAAGATGTGCTACCCAAACTCCTGGAAGAGGTACCATTGCGTATCCGTCACCAAATGTGATTCCAGCATAATGGTCCACCAGCTCATTTCACACTGGCAGTGCGCGAGTTTCTCAGCGAAACATTTGGACATCCTTGGATCGGACGGGGTGGGATTGTACCTTGGTCACCACGTTACTCAGATTTCACCAAGATGGACTACTTTCTCTGGGGCTTCACGAAGTCGCAAGTGTACGAGACTCTCGTGGTTTCAGAAATGACCCTCAACGCCCAAATCCGTGCCACTGGCGCACACATTCAGGCTGTTCAAGATGAAGTAGTGGCGACTGAAGAAAGCATTCTTCGCCGTTCACGATTGTGCATCCGAGAAGGTGGCCGTCATTTTGAACTCTATCTGTAACATAGTGTAAAACTGTGAAGAGTGCAATGTATTTTGTAAACAACAGCCACCAGATCCCAATAAATACCAGGAAACAAAAACACCACCAACAATGTAAGCCAATTACTGCAAATGCTAGTTATCGAACAGTATTACACACCTCAAAGCGAATATATCATTGAGTGTAGCGGGTTTGCCTACCATAATTCTCTCGCACCCTCCAGCAACGCAACTAATAGTTTCCGACCCCGTGTTTATATGCAAAATTTATTCCATTTAGCATATACTACCAACCCTAGAGTACTGTAAAACGAATTTTGAAACATTCTGTATAAAGAGAATAAACAAGGGCACGTCGTCTTTTGCAGGCGTTTAGCAGGAAAGGTTAAAGAAAGCAATCCTACTGCACTGGTAGAGGTGTACTAGCTCGAGCGATAGCTGAGTACACCACGTCAAANCATCCACACAGCGCCACATGCCGCCCTTGATGTCGCCGCCATATCCGCTCACAAAGGAATGCAAATGTCGCCGGAGAGGCTCTCCGTCCTCCCGCGCTTCAGCGGGATCACACAGCCAGCCGGCTTACGGCAAAAAAAAAAGAACGTTAAAACTTGTTACCTAAACAAATTTTCCATCGACAAGGGAACCTCCGGCCTGGGTCGAGTGGAGAGGTTGGCAGCCCCAGTGGCACTATTCTCTGATACACGTCGTGATAGGCTGTACGCGCGAGTATTGTCTCGTGCTCAGGCCTGCACGCCTACTTCGCTTATTCCCCGACAGTCACGGATAGTCACAGTCTGCACTTCACCGATTACGCCATGAAATAATCATTTCCTACGCATTNCTGCACTTCACCGATTACGCCATGAAATAATCATTTCCTACGCATTTCGTGAGTGACTGAGTGAGGAGATTTGGGCGGCTCTTAACAGAGAGGTCTTGAGAGACGATGAGGGTGATTGAGATGAGTATGGAGAATTTCCGAAATGAAAGGGCTTGGGAAACGGGAAATCTCCTAGAAAATCCGGCGACCAGCGGCATCATCAGGCACGATTCCCACATTCGAAAATCCAGGAGTGACCCAGGCGGGGACTGAGCCCGGTTTGCCTTGGTGGGATGCGAGCAGGCTAACCGCTCAGCCACCATCGCCCCCTACGCGTTCTGCGTACGAGGCTACGGATATTGGCTAATCCGTAACCGCTGACTGACACATGACGAAAACAAACAAATGTGTTTCGTAGAAGGAAATGTCCACGAATAAGGACGAGTTTCCGAGCACTGGACAAAATTCACTTGAACATTTGTAATGTCCAAGTGTAACATTTGTTTTCGTTTTTGCTGTTTTGTATGTGTTTTATTTTATGCGTGCATGTGTATTTTCATAGACATACACGCAAGCACAATAATGAACAGAGAAAATATTTCAAAGACTCTATTATTTATTTTTTAGCATACGTTCTGGAAAAAAATTGCTAATGAGATCACTTTCCATTCTGTGTGTTGTCCCCCCCCCCTTCCCCCTGGCACTAAAAACTTTTTAACGCGTAAACAGTACTTATTAAGGAAATCCAACATTTATAGTTTTCATTTATGTTGGATACATTTTTTAAAAATGGTGGTAATTTTAATATATCATTTTATATGTCATATCTCGGCAACCATTAGGCCGGTTAAATTAAATTTGAATGTTGACAGTGCATCATTTTGGCATTGAATTTTGTTATAGATGTCGTTAGTCCACCATCTTGTAAGATAGTACTACACGAAAAAATAGAGCTTTTACATTATATCTCGTAAACTACTAAACCAATTATCGCGAAATTTGGCATATAAAAAATGTTATGTTTGGAAATTTAAACATAGGTGCTTTTAAAGGATAAGATAAGAATTCAAAAATAGCAACCTTATACATATTTTTGGTTTTTTTTTTTGTTTATCTACTATACCGAGCGGCCAATGTCGATCAAGCTTCGTACGCTGAATTTATATATTCGAAAAATCATACGTATTTACCAAAGACATAACAGCTTGAACCCGCAATTTTTTCAGATATTGCCACATGAAAAAATTTTTTTGTTATATCTCGGGAACAATTTACCGATTCCTTCTTAATTGAGCAATTATGTAGTATTATTATAGCCCACATTATTTACAGGTTTTAAGAGGAGCGAAGACTTATTTTCAAAATGGCGGCAGCATAGGCCAAACATTTTAGCTTTGTATGACAAACCTACAAATCCGTGTATCCAATTTCAACTTAACTTTTTATGCTGACAGTATTCACTTGAAAGTGAATAGGCAATATGTCTACGCTGAGTCTCTTATGTGCATTATATTTTAAGATAAAACCACATGATGCAATGAAATTTTTATGCCATATCTCGCGAAAAAATTAACCGAATCCTATCAAATTTTGTGAACAAATAATTATATGGTAGGCCAAAACAATAAATATATTTTTAATGTGTAAGCCACTTTGTTTTTAAAACTGGTGGCCTATAAAAATCTTAGCTTCGTATGCTGTATCTACGAGTCGACGTAACCAATTTCAAATTAACTCTGTATACTAGCAGTATCTAAGCAAGCATGTATTAGTAAAATCTGTGCAAAACTTCAAATGTGATTTTATGTTACATTTTGTTCACCAATGAATTGGTTCCCACCGAAGTTTGCACACAGGTAGTGCCATAGTAGATCATGAAAAATCACCTGGATGTTGTGGGTCAGGCTTTTAAATGGTGGCAATATAAATAGTTTGGATTAGCATTTGCATCTATTTAACTGTTAAATAACATTCAACCAATCTTTGTTGCTGACAGTGCCCATTAAGAGTATTATACATACGCATCATTCCCCTGACTTTTTTGTGAGATAATGTCAGGTGAGAAAGTAAAACATGTATGTCCTGTTTTGGGCAGCAATAAACTTACACCCATCAATGTTTGCACAAATGCAGCACAGGTGCATTAGCTCATGTAACCTTAGCTTAATTTAAGGGACTCACATAGCTGTTTTGAAAATGGCGGCCCTCTAAATATTTCAGTTCATGCTCCAAATCCCACCCCTATAAAGTATTTGTCTACATGCCAACTTACGGTACGAGGTAATCTAGGTTCGTGTCCCGGATAAGGTACATGTGTATTTTTAATTGTCTCACAAGTGTTGCGTATGTTTTTTTGATCCGCTTCTAATGACATTTATGTCAACAAGACGACAAAGCCTACATGCCATCTAACTTCATGAAAGTTATTTGCATCTATGAAGAGAAAAGTACGCTCATAAGTTATATCGGCACCGTCTTGTTACCAAAACACCGTAAAATAATTTCGTTTCAAGCTATTAAAAAATAATTTTAGATAATTCCTGGGTGTTTTAAAATTATATTTAAAGTCTCACAGCATGAGGTTCAGGACTCGATGGCACGTAGAGCGATCAGGGACGATGCTCCCGACATGAAGACCAGCAGAAGACTGACTCCCACCTCTTTATTTCATTGGCTATATAGTCGGTACATCTGCTGACCACCTGTGCCAAACAATAGTTACCTTTAAATAACAAATCATCCCTTCACCCACAAAAATCAATTGCATCGCCCATTGACCACTAGATTGCGCCTTTATCTCATATCTCCACCGTACTTGTGGTGATAATAGCGGAGCCAATTTCAGTATGTGCAGTGGTAACTTCGTGCGTGCAGTGCTAATTGCGGTGCACGAGGATGTTATTCCATTAGCATAGACTAAGTACTGCACATTTAAGAATGTCTATTTAAAATGTCACACCAAGTAAACTGGTAGAGAAAAGGTTACACCTGTCTGACATGTATAAATAATTTTAGTAAAATTATACTTCAGCACGATGCGAAAAACATTGCCAATTAAAAACTATTTATTAAATTTCTGCAGCTTAAGACAATATAACATTAATTCTTATGAGAGCAACCGCTTATATCAATATAACTTCAATTAAATATGCCAAACAACTGTCCCACGAACAAACAATATAAAATACAATATTATCCAACCATGCGGACAGATATTTCTATCATCGCAACAATATCCACTGCCATGACATAACCAGTGTCAAGAAACAAACAAGCAGCTATACCTACGAAATATTTCCCTCATGTGAAACCTCAACTACATAAACCCATCATAACATCACTCGTTACCACATCAGAAAATAACCAGCAATACAAACATATGTCATATTAGTAGATCACAACAACAAGTCATAACAACCACACCACCAGACCAATAATACCCACAGCTCATATTATCAAAACAAATCAACCATCCATCCCTACGAAAATATTAACTTATCAACGATACCATCACGTCATCCTGGTTGCATAGACAGATCAAACAAAAAGACCCGACCATGTAACGAGACCATTTCTACTAATAATATTGAAAACATATCATTCTCCGTTTCTACCAAAAACATTCCAATCGTACCATCCTGACGATATAGCATTACACTTACATGTCTTGGAAAGAATATTCAAGTTATTGCTTCTAGTAAATGGCATACCACACCCATCACGCTGCTACAGTTCAGAAGCCAGTTCTTTAGAGCATTTGCTCTTAACAAAACATTATTTACTTTTAAACGTTTTGTCATAAAAGCAATACAGTTTTTTCCATCTAGTGATAGGATAAACGATGAAGCTAAGTGTATAGACATATTCTCCGCACTATGTGCCGTGCAATCAGCGGCTTGCTTCGTTTTCAAGCAGACACGAACTCATACACCCAGAATACTGCCAAAGTGATAACTGCCCAGACTAAATAGCATTTAGGATTTTTTTTTAAACTGGGGCAAGCATATGTCTGCATCATTTGAGGACTCAAGCGGAACGTTTTTCCATTTTTAGGAATGAAATTTATTTTGTATAATGTTTAAAAAATATATTAAAACTATTTTTTTATCATTTTATAAACATTTTGGAATTTGTTTATAATTTTTGGAATTTAAAAATATTATTGAAATCTTTAATGTCAAGATTACCGGGTTAAAGGACGAAGGTTAAGGTCACCTACATCCAACATGGCGGACAATATGGCTGCCAGCCGACAAGAATGACAGAGCGTGAACATGAAAGTTTTAGAGAAGGTGAGGGGTACGGCATTTCACCTTATGAACAAAGGAATGGGGAGAGTTGATGGTGGGAGAGGTGGTGAAGAGTGGGTGGAGATTCTGTTCAATGAGGGGAGTGAGGGAGGAATGTGAAGACAATATAATTGATGACTCATGAAGTTGGGTTGCAGAGATATGATAGAAAACACGTGATTAAAAAACGGTAAGATATTTTGTAGTGGTGTCTAAACACCAAAACATTCAACAAATTTTTCGTGCCCAAAGACATGTTTCAAGTTATCTCTTCAAATTCAGGGATTATTTTTTTGGGGTGCGTGGAAATGGTTAAAATGAGTGTCTTCAGACTCCGTTTTAGGTGCTAAGTTATCTGCAGAGTAGCTTCAGAGTCTTCTATAGACACACATCATACTTTTATCTTCATTAGCGTGCCATAAAAAATAGGGCCACTACTTGAAGTCAGGTTGAGGCGAGTCGCCGAGGGAAAGACTGCGCACCAGTTCGCCTTGCGCGTAGAGGTGATGAGATACGTGATGAGCGTGCAAAAGACAGCCTTATGTCCCTCGTCCCGAGACCTTGAAAGCGCACTCAAGCTGGAGGCAGTCGGAACTGATTAGCGTTCAGCATGCCTGCCACTTTAACTTACGTTGCAGTGTGTTTGAAAACGTGTTTTTTTACGAGCTCTCCAATATAGTCAAAAACTAAATTTTCAGACTACCATGTCTTAAAACATACTTGTCTAATACGATAGGAGCCTGTATTGAACTTTGCTACAGTCGTTTAATTAATAAAATGAAAGGGCCACCGCAGAAAGCCCCATAGGTACACGCAGCACTACGAGAACACTCACGTCAGTTCACAGTCCGGCGTGTAGCGGCGATGGCCCTCTTATAGGCCGTGCCGTTGTTAAGCTGAGTTAACAATATACAAATTAAGAGTTAATTTATGCGTTAAGGCGTGTGCAGGAGAAATGAANGCCGTTGTTAAGCTGAGTTAACAATATACAAATTAAGAGTTAATTTATGCGTTAAGGCGTGTGCAGGAGAAATGAATGTGTGTTATCTTATGCGCTTGTTTCCACTGCTACCCAGCAGGTGATGTGCACGGTATGAATTTCCTAAACCGTNCCGTTGTTAAGCTGAGTTAACAATATACAAATTAAGAGTTAATTTATGCGTTAAGGCGTGTGCAGGAGAAATGAAATGTGTGTTATCTTATGCGCTTGTTTCCACTGCTACCCAGCAGGTGATGTGCACGGTATGAATTTCCTAAACCGTNAATGTGTGTTATCTTATGCGCTTGTTTCCACTGCTACCCAGCAGGTGATGTGCACGGTATGAATTTCCTAAACCGTGAAAATATAAAGTTATATTTTATATAATAAATTAAACTTATGGGACGACCACCAATCGGAACCAAGCAGTCGGTGTTGTTGGCGGGAAACTGATATTTACAGAAATTTAAATATTAAAATTATTAGAAAGGCGTGTGTGTACACATATTTACGATTATATTTGCTCACAAAATTCAGCTTCTCTGATAGAACATGTTGGTTTTGAAGTACGATCTGCTTAAATATGGTTGTGATATACGACGTTAAGTTAGGAAAGAAAGTAAACGTGACAGGCTTGTCGCCTATTGCCATTGGCTATAATTAAGAATGAAAAAAATAATTGGAAACTTCAAATAGCGATGACATGTTTCCGTATGCCAGATCAGGGCTCACTGCAGAATTCTTTATGCATGATTTGTTTATTGTTAATCCAGCAATAACACTTACAGCGCCCGCGCCTCTCGGCCAAAGAAAGAAAGTGAAACGATGCAGGCAGGGAAGTGGGAGCCGTAAGAGTGGAGAGANGCGCCCGCGCCTCTCGGCCAAAGAAAGAAAGTGAAACGATGCAGGCAGGGAAGTGGGAGCCGTAAGAGTGGAGAGAGTAACAGAGGCGCGCGGCACTGAGGTAGCGAGCCCGGAGTAGCGACGAGCAATCAGCCTCGAGCCGTCTCCGCGAGGATCAATATCTGAGGAGCAGATGTTGCCGGCGGGGAGGTAGGCGGCCAGACATTCCCTCATTACTTGGCGAGGTAACAGGTGAGTCTCGGCTCTCCGTAACTCACTTATCTGGCGCCGCCCTGCCGCTAATCACGACAACACCAAACAACATTACAACCAGTTACACCGGAACNGATGTTGCCGGCGGGGAGGTAGGCGGCCAGACATTCCCTCATTACTTGGCGAGGTAACAGGTGAGTCTCGGCTCTCCGTAACTCACTTATCTGGCGCCGCCCTGCCGCTAATCACGACAACACCAAACAACATTACAACCAGTTACACCGGAACTCTCCACGACGACGTCACTTCCACTCATTGCCGGTACACTCACTACACATCTTTACTGCTCACTCTAGGTTGCTTGTGGTCAAGTCAGTACTTTATTCCACATATCATATTAACTACACTAAATGTTGACATCTAGAGAAATGTGGTGCGGTGACCATGTATCCTTCAGACACAGCTGTTCTATTTACGAAAAAAAAAATTAGTGTGTGAACAAATGCTATAATCAATGCAGATTACCATTACAGCTTACTTTATTTTTGATACGGCAATTATATACTTCTGGGGCTCTGTTTATTTGATTTCGGGAAGACTGGGTTGGTAGAAACTTTAGTTTAACATATTTTATGAGACGGTATAAATTTGAATTACATACGTATCCTTTTAATGGACCAGTCACAAATTTTTTTTTTTACGGCGCAGCAGTTATATAAAGTTTTAACCTCACCGAAGGAACAAAACGCGATTAATGTTATGTTGTTTCTAACGATGCGAATAATAAACACATTCCGTATGTACGGAAAATTTTTTTTGCGAAGTTCACCTTACACTTGTTGGATGTTCCATTAAACGTGTTATTTTCACACTACAAAACAACGTTGAAATGGCGGTTTTCTAGACCACGTACACTTCAAACATTCTACTAACCGTTTCGAAATACATTATTTAAAAAACACTTCGATTTGGAGTTCGTAATTCCTTTGCAGCTCCTGATCGTANCTAACCGTTTCGAAATACATTATTTAAAAAACACTTCGATTTGGAGTTCGTAATTCCTTTGCAGCTCCTGATCGTACGTGGTTCTGTGGCAATCCATGGACACGTTTGTCTGCCACTGAAACGAAATAATTTACAGGCTACTTCAGTAAATACGACACCTTACCGGTTTCCCGAAACTAATAAAGTGCGGAACGAAAACACACGTTGGCGCTTTATGACACATAACGGTATCGAAAATGGTGGACCAAGCCATACACGTGTCGATAATGTTACATTTAATGCAAGAAACTGTAGTACAAAGGCACCCCTACATCCAACTATGCTTAATGAAATTTAATACAAAAATCATCATCTACCGACAGAGTACTCGGACAATACCAGTAAGGTACTCGCGTAAACGTGATGGAAAATNAATACAAAAATCATCATCTACCGACAGAGTACTCGGACAATACCAGTAAGGTACTCGCGTAAACGTGATGGAAAATGATCACAAGCGCAATACCATTCCCAGAGATGGAGACACTTCACTTGCAGTAACTGTCCGCACGATCCGCCATATTTGCTAAACTTATTTCTTACCAGTTTCATAAAAGGAAAAGCAAAACTTTGCAAACGAGAGTATTAACTGTTTACATAGTGTGTAGGCTGGTCACATTGTCTGTCAAACTTTAGTGTAGGTACATAAATTGCAGTATTGAAATAAATCTTTTACAGAACAATTACTGCCCGTTAATTGGATAGACGCTGCCCTGAATATGTTCACAGACTCTCAGCTTGGTCTGCGTCACAGAGTGATTGAAACACACGTTTTTCTACGAAACTAAAAAAGTACGTCCAATGTGCTGATAAAAGAAAGTAACTCACAGTTCAGAAAAGAGCTGTTGCGTACTTTCAAAATGTCACGCACATTAAAAACACCAGTTCAGAGTACACTAAAAGGGGTAAAAACGGCTCTTTCAAAGCGCAGTATCTCGAAATAGNCACATTAAAAACACCAGTTCAGAGTACACTAAAAGGGGTAAAAACGGCTCTTTCAAAGCGCAGTATCTCGAAATAGATTTGTAAGATACGTACAAAGCTATGCCCGGGCCCTGGATTGGAGCTCCCTTCAGACTTTCCACCAATAATAGCGTNATTTGTAAGATACGTACAAAGCTATGCCCGGGCCCTGGATTGGAGCTCCCTTCAGACTTTCCACCAATAATAGCGTCACCGCTGCGAGGTACACGCAGTGAGACGAGGACACTGCACGCCAGTTCAGAGCCTTGCCCTTAGCGGCGATGGTGCACTTGATGTGCGTGGCAGTGTCGCCCTTATCGCTCCCGCGCTTCTCGGCCTTAAAGGCGGAATAAAACTCCAGACAGGCGGGAGCTAAGTTGGCAGCAAGTGAAGAAATATGTTCCCAGTCCTGACGTTGCACCGCAAGTTTGTTGTTGACATTTATGTTAAACCAAGTTGTGTTCTGGCTTATACAAGTTTGAGTTCGAAATATTATGGCAAATTTTGTTCCAAAATTTGAATTTTTTTTCGCATGACTGACGCATTAACAAGTCACTAGGCCGATGGCTATGGAAAACTGACATATGACAGGAAGATACAAGTTGAGGAGAAAGGCTGGCCTTAAGCAGGACTTTCAATTTTCCGTGAATATTCTGTATAAATTATTTCACTTTTTAAATTGAGATTTAAACACAATATTTTATAATTTCTTCAGTGCTAAAAATCTTTCGCATAATTAAGAAATTTTTATAGAAATATACAGTTAATATACGTAAACGCAACCCCTAACAAATATGAATCTGTGCCGCGCCCTTGCTAAATACTGAACTTCTCAGTATTTCCGACAGCTTTTGGGAGACACATATTACTGATGCTACGAGAAACCTTCTTCTCCACTGTTACTTGACGATTATCGTTCCTGCCACAGTTACTTAAACCTAAATATTTAAACATTAAAAAAGTTGTGGGAACCACCTGCAACACTTACACACACTCCGACATTCCTATAAACTGAGGAACTTTCGTAACCCATTCGAAGATTAGCTGTAAACACTCGTTTTATTTAAAAAATTGGGGTTTGTGGTAGCACAGTGGCAAGATCTGCGGCATATTTTATTGAGTTCGAATCCTGCTAAAAAGCAAACATTTTAAAATTCTCTAAATGTGTATTTTTCATACGCTGGTGAATTCCACATAAAATAATACACATATACATATATACAGCAGGACCTTGATAATCTGGCATGCTCAGGGATCTTTCAATGCCGGATTATCCAATATGCTGGCATATCAAGGCNCAGCAGGACCTTGATAATCTGGCATGCTCAGGGATCTTTCAATGCCGGATTATCCAATATGCTGGCATATCAAGGCCATTTTTAAAAACCTGTTTTAAAAAAGGGGGATATAAATAAAAACTACATTTTTAACATACAAAAATTAATAATAGTTATTTTATAAACACAACAGATAATCTTACAGTATAAAAAAATTTAAATTACATATGTAGTACTGTACNAATAATAGTTATTTTATAAACACAACAGATAATCTTACAGTATAAAAAAATTTAAATTACATATGTAGTACTGTACTGTACCACCAAAATTGAATATGAAACAAATATACCTACTATACTGTACTGCAGCGTTAAACAAGTTTAAGGCTAAAGTTTTTTCAAAGTTCAATACAGTACTGTATATGTAAATCATTTGTGTAGGCCTATTATTAATTACTGTCTAAAGGCCTAGAACAGGTGTCTGATGATGTCGAGGGCGTGGAACATGTCGGACTGTTATCTATCACTGATGGGATAGCTTGCATTTCCTCCAGAGCCCTCTGAAACATTGCAGGTATGTTAACTTGTTTCTTGGATTTAGTTCTTTTTTGAGAAAAATTATTTCGTATAATGTGAAGATTCATAACTTCAGCAATGTCGTATCGATGGCTCCTCTATGCAAATTTTACAAAGGTGTTTAAGGCTTCCGAAGCCACAGTCCAAGATATGTGAGTTGTAGGCGTTTATTCTTCATCATCTCAGTTTCTCATGCCTCCTGTGGGCTGAAAACCGTTTTCAATTTTCACATCGCCAGTCAGCTCTTCTTCGATAGGCCCATTTTTGTGAATGTCGATCCACCTATCAATTACTAACCACGTAGTGGGACTCAAACCACCATTTCTATCTACAGACCACCTTAGAGAACAGCGGCACGAACGCCTCTTTTATATCAGCGAGGAAGATGAGCAACACGAAACAGAAAGCATCCACGACAACAGCCAACCTACACTCAATACAACCAGAACATGCACCCAAGACTCCAGCAGTGACCCCAGCACAGAATCAGAAGACTCTTCAACATCAACAACAACATCAACATCAACAACAACATCAACATCTACATCAACAACCATTTCAACATCAAAAAATTAAATCAACAGAAGGTTTTTTACCGGGGGTACTCCCCTTTTTCCATCTAAAAACATTTAAGCAAATTTAAACAAATCAAGACCCTTCAAAAACAACAAGAACCCCAAATCCAACAAAAAAAATTAAGACCTAAGTAATAAATAAAAATACCTTACCAACTAAGTGAATATAAGCACTTTAGAACATTATTTGCACTAGTATAATCCAGCCTTCCATTAAATTCAATAGTAAATTCAATTAAAAACTAGCTAATACAACAGGAACACATAGAACTAATTTTAAGGCCAGTATGCATTACGCTTGGAATGGCATAAAAAAAAAGAGGAAAAGGAAAAAAAAAAAATCCACCTATCAATTTCGTCTACTGATAGGGCCATCAGTTCATTATTGGAAGCACAATTTATTGCACTTACAATTTCAGTGTGGTCAGTTGTGGGCTCTCATCATTTTTATCCTTTTCCATCTCGATTTCTTCGGCCAGTTCACGTTATAATTTTCTCCAGGCCCTGTGCAATGTTATATTTTATACATCGGACCAAGCGATTGCAGCTGTAAAAATAGCGTCTTTAATGTAAAAATTACGTTGGAAATCTTTGACGCTGCAATCTGAGCTCAGCAGCTTCTGCACAATCATTCCTCTGTACTTCCACTTGGAATTTTGTATGATCCCTTGGTCAATGGGTTGTATAAGTGGCGTAACATTGGCAGGAAGATATGAGCAAAAACCATTACCTGACACAAGCTCAGATTCTGGAGGCTGAGCTCGGCAGTTGTCGAGGGCAGGAACTCCCTTTGGATCTTGAGGTAGCCTAGTGTTTCGAAATTTTCTTTCACTGCTGGAACGAAATGATAAAGGAACCAGTTATTGAACAACTCGGCTGTCATCCAGGCATTATTTTGAGCACCATAATTAACAGGCAAACGTGTCACATTTTTGAGAGGCCTCGGCTTTTTATACTTTCCAATCACAAACGGAGTAATTTTATGATCGCCTGAAGCGTTTCCACACACTATGAGAGTTATTCTGTCTTTGTTATTTTTAAAACCCTTTCAACTGGACTCCTTAGATCCCACCAGGGCTGAATTTGGCAAGCACCGCCATAACAGTCCAGTCTTATCCGCGTTGTAAATTTAGGGTGGGGGCAATTTATGGTCGTCAATAAGTTTTTGAAATGTTTTTTTTATACTCATTTGCAGCAGAATCATCAGCTGATTTTATTTCAACAGGAACGTCTAGTTTACGGATGCCTTGACGAATCTTGAAATTATGAAGCCACCTCTTACAGAACGAAAGAATTTCATCAGCAGGCAAATCTAAATCCTTGTGAAAAAATTTTGGCCTTTTCAATTATTATAGGNCCACCTCTTACAGAACGAAAGAATTTCATCAGCAGGCAAATCTAAATCCTTGTGAAAAAATTTTGGCCTTTTCAATTATTATAGGCCCCGTTATTGCATTTCCTTCTGCTCTCTTAGCACTGAACCAGTTATGCAAAACTTCGTCTTGAGTTTCTAATTTTTTTTTTTTTTGGAGTTTGTTTAATGGAGCAGATTGTTACACAAATTTTTCCAACTGTAGTTTTAGTAGTTGTTTGTATACATCTGTTCTCACGTCATAAATATAATCCTTTCCATTTTACTTATTCAGTTTATTCATTTCAGTTGTATTTGATTATGGGAAAACTTATTTTGATATATTAAAATAAAGTTCTATTTACATTCACTTTTTTCCACCCTACTTTTTATCTTCTGGAATTATGAACTTTCGATAATAGTTTATTGATTAATTTCGACCTGATTAAAAAAAATGTCTTCTTGTTTCAACTGCCTACGATCCACCGTATACGTGTAAAACGCACATAGATATTCTGGTTTGCAGCGATACTGTGCCTGGCAGGTAAGCAATACTGAATGCACGCCTGTATGGCATGCACTACACATACGACGGCGCAGGGCATTCTTAACAATTACTGGCATGTTGTAATGTAAGGATTCCACCAAAGTGACACACAAATTGTGTCATCATAAGAAAAATATATATATCTCTGTAATCTCGGCATTTGTTACCACCAATATATCGCCTATTGAAATATATATTATATAAATACATAAAATGTAAAATATAAAATATGAAAATATTATACTCGTCAGAAATATTCATTCATAATTAATAATTTCAGGCGTATAATTGAATTACATGTAAAATAATCTGTGTTATAATGATAACTAGAAAATGCAACAATTTTATGAACTGCAAATCTTGGCTTCTTGTTAGTAGCCGCATCACTCTCGTTTTCCTTCCCGATGTTTCGGGAAGACTTTACAGCGTCCATCTTCAGGGCGAAGAAGCATACATTTTTAGCGCTATTTAAAATTTGTGTAAAACCTTATTTTCGTGTGAAGCATCATATCAAAACTTTGATTCCATAACAACGCTAAAATAAATCCGATGAATATTTCAGAATTCTTTTTCAGCAATTATAGGGTTATGTCAAACTCAAAAAAATGCGAAACTCATTCTAATGCTGAAACTGGTAATGGGGAAAAACAACCAAAGGTAAAAAATTTCCAAACAATAGATGTTCAACTAAAAAACATATAAAAAAAATTATTTGTGCAAATTGTTTTTAAAAAATGTTGAGCCCAATATAACAGTGAAAAAATAAAAAAATATGGAAAAATAAAAATAAAAAATTGATGTTGTAATGGAGAAACAAGATGTCCAGAAATTATAACAAAAAGATACACAAAACAATAAATATACCAGGAAATTTTTCAGTAGATAGAAAAGACGAATTTCTGTCTGGATAAGAATATCCCGGACATCAATTAGTTAACTATAATATTTTGGAACCGAAAGTATTAGGAAGAAACCAAAAAAATAACTACACACAATCAACGATGAGAGGATTAAAAAAATTTATAAAGTCTAAGAGAAAAGGAAACAAAAATAGGACATGAATACACAACAAAAAGTTTGTGTCAGATCAATGAAAAAATTTTGCAAGGGGTACAACATACGTGAGGACAAAAAAAAGATTCAGTCGTTAAAAAAACATGACCCAAATATAGAAGGCACGAAAACAAATACCGAAATTTGTGAATAAACACAAGAAAAACTGAAATCACACTTTTCGGGGGTTGATAATTACCGCACGTTTAATTTCCATAAACCTAATACATGCATATCCATACGTATACGCTCCTGTTTTAAGAAGTTTGCTCGTGCAGAGTTTTACAAATGTCAGTGTGTTCATTATTAAAGATTGCGTTGTGACGATCCTTAGTGGCTATATACTCCTATAGGCTACTGGCGATAAAGTGAGAACTTTTCGAAGCCCTCTCATTTGGATTATTAGTCAATAAATATATTTTCTTAGTGCCTTAGACGTTAGCTTACGAGTCTGGTGAAATATATACACTGTGCTTATTACTTGCTTGACAATATTTATTTAAATATGTGGTAGAAGGATAAAAGATGGCTGATAGGAAAAACGTAACAAGGGCCTCAAAAGTGCTCACTTTACCGTGAACAGCCGATACGAAAGTCTATTACAAACTGTTTGGTGGTTATAACGTTAAAACAGGGGAACTTAATATATTGAAACAGAAATATTCCTTACATGAAGTCTATAATCACAAGGAAAAAATACAAGGAAGGGTTTTTTCTTTTGTTACTGATTTAAATTATAGCATCTTTTAAATTAAAGTTGATACGTAGAGCTTCTTTCCGTATGTAGTTACCAACATTACTCTACATTTGAATCGTAGTATATTTATGAATATGTGTTGTTAGGGGCAGAGATTTATTTTTAGAATTTGGTTACAGAAGAGGTCATTAAGGTGCAAGTCAGATGTACGTCCCTGTGGTGTTCGTCTTTAAACCAATTTTGACATGCGTTTCAAAAACCATCTGTTCTCCTGGGAATTTATGTCGGTAAATGCCGCTACAATAAATCTCTGCTCAAATTCGTACTTTATTAAGAGTTTTATCCATGGTTAAATTCTAATCACGGAACGCTTTAACAAATTCACAATAGCATTTGCATTTGGTAGGAATTCTTTCGCTACTAATTTTAAACAATTATTTGTTTTGTTTTCTGGAACAAGAGTATGTGAGTAAATTCCTGATTCCCTGGTTTTTTTGTTGCAGCATCTAGCAGACGCAACTGTGATTTATTTCTTTTTTGTAATTTAATTGTTTTATGTTCATCAACGTTTATTCCTATGAATGTCTTGTATCACCATTTTGAAGAATTTGAGGAGCACATTTTTCTTTAAACCATGGCTCATTTCTTTCGTCAAGAGCTATCCGCCTCGTCGTCTGAAGAAGCCGCTGTGCTGTCAGAAAGATGCGGAGACGCCAGTGTGCTGTCGCAGTGGCGGCTGTGGAGGACCCNTCGTAGCCGAGTGGAGCTCCGCTCCCAGCTACATCGCCATTCACGTCGAAGTTTACATGTACCTAGTTGCGTTAAGGGGTCAGACCCCACCAGCTTGGATTTACGGAATTTTCGCCGTAACTTGCAACACAGTTTTTATATTTCATTTTGGGCATTGGAAATTAATATGGCATTGCCAAGAGCTCCGTTCTGCCCACACGCTGTACGTAAGTGCAGACAAACAGGATGTATGTAGCGAGTCGAAGGCTCAGGCGAGTGGGAGCACTAAAGCCGTTGTCACACGATACCTCCTGCCCTGCTTGGTCTTGTACAAGACCTGTTGCACGAGCCGGTATACCAGGCACCATATGAGCAGCCTTGGAGCATTCGTATTACACGAGAGCAAACATTTAACTATTTTTTTCTAAGACTTACATGTGGGAGGGACTAGGGTTCGATTCTCTAAAATATGGCGTAACAAACACACTCTCTGCACGACTACCACAACTGCTCCTTGCTCCAATTTTTTATTAGCTTTTTAGTCGACCCTCTTTACCCCCAACACTATGTGTTATTGGCTGTTTAGTCGGAAAGTTTACAATTACTTGGGATAGTTTCTTCCCCTTCACCTCCATCACCACATTTCATCACCTCCCCTCCACACAACTATGTTATATAGGAATGCCTCCACTCACATCCTTCCTCCTTTGCTCTCTACCACCCTTCCTCCATTTACTCAGTATATTGTTGGACCAATTCGCATTTGCTTTATTTATGCCATTTGGTTCCGCTTACACACCATTCTTCGTTTACTCATTTAAGTTTGATCAACCCGTCACCATCGCTCAAACACTTCTACCACTGCCAAACTTTTCATTGGTAATTCAGTCGGCAAACCTTGGATCAAAATATTTGTAACTATTCTGCAGAATTTTAACACACCATTTGGCATCTTAATAGGACGGTTGACGCGAAGGTAGTGTCCAATTTTTATTCAGCGCAGATTGCATGCATGGTGCTCGATCTGACAGGAAATCCTTTCCGCCATCTGCTTATGAGAAGCTCAAGTCTCGGATCGCCCTGGACAGACTCGAAGAATTCCTGTAATTGCCCAAAGACTTTCTTCTCGTCTACGTGTCTCACGAAATTTCAGCTGTGTATAAGTACTTGCCGTCGTACCAACTCGACGAAGACATTCGCCTCCCGTGCAAGGAGCGCTTCTAGGGGGCACCTCCATACGCGACATGCCACATCCTAGGGTTTGGTGCAAGGCTCGCCGAGCTTCTTTCTCGTAGCTCTATGCAGTTTCGTCCACCAAAAGAGCTGTCACCACACGTGTCACGACCACCACCAAGGACCTGCTATCAGACGTGGCGCGGCTTGCGCGAGCTTTCGAACATTTTTCGTTTAGCACCCAATTCAATACTTGAAAGGAGAGATCCTGTAAAAAAATATTACAAAATGTGTTATATGTATTTAAATAAATATAATCAGATGCAAATTTTAATACCCATATCATTACACCACGAGAGGCGAAATTTCTAGCTGCCTCCAGCTGAAAAATTAAAAAAAAAATTACTTTTCAGAAAATTATTTAAATTGAGAAATTAGGGGACCCATTACTCAGAAACACGGCGCACACCTACAAATAACAATATATTTACATGAGAAAATTGCTGGAAGAAAGGCCTTAGTAAGGAAATCGCATTCTTAGAGAATGGTAGGTGATGGTTTCGGAGAGTTGCATGGTATGCCAAAATAACATCTATCACATGGTTTTCTCCTAAAAGACGACAGCACCTATAAACATTACTTTTTTTCCCAGTAACTAAATTAGTACTATTTACAACAGATGAAACTTATAAACTAACAATACAACATGTACCTCCAGAAAACATTTCATTACTCAATGAAGACTCAAACTCTCAGTAACAGTTTTGTGTGTGATATCGACTGACGATAAGGAGCACAATGCATAATTGATATAACGAATATGCTAGCATACCGAAGCCTTTTTTCTAGCCAAAGCCTCAATTAAATATATTTTCCGGTGATACTGTGATTTGCTTTAGACCAATAAGTCCCTAGAATTCCAATATTATACTATTAATCAGAGTTGAGGCAAGTATTATATGTAGCTTTATGTTTATCTAGTGAATGGCGATAAACGTATTCACAAAGATTGGTCAGCGGTTTAGGGATGTCTACTGCACTTTGCAAGGACACGCCGTGTTACAGCATGTGGGAAACGTGGCGGACGTTGCTGTTGGCAAGCAAGATGCACGCCTGTTTCTCCAAACCCCTACTTCACGTGCATCGTAGTGGCTCATTCTGCATTATACTGGCTCCTACGAACACAACATAGCACAATGAAAACGGCAGAGACTCGACAAAAACATTTTCAATCTAATTGCTTTAATGTAAAACACAAAATTCTAACCTTACCTTTTTTCTCAAAAGGAAAACCTGAAATATGGGGAAACTGCATAAAACATATATGAGAAAAATATTAAATGATATTCTAAGAACATTAACAATTGTATAGATGTATTCTATCGCATTAATTATGTTCAGTTTTTACATTTTTACGAACATATATTTAAACAATGTAAATGTCTACACTTCTTTCTTTTATTTATTAAAAGTCATTCCATCTATTGCTATACATATTTTACAGAATAGTCTATTTTTTCATACTACAACTAAAATGACTGTAAGATAGCCAATAGCAACCTACGTTAGTACGGCGGTTGCCTTCAGGTTGGAAAGGTGGGCTGTATATTAGGCTGGAACCCAATAAAACGATGGTCCAATGTAATGTGCCAATGAAATTTCGCTACCACAAAAATGTTATTTGCCGCCAGTCAGACAATGGTGACACAAAAATATAAAATGCAATAATATAACAAACGTGTCATTTTTTAAAATATTAAACTGGTAAGTTGGTATTTGATAACAGGTTGGTTAATAAACTGTTGGTGATATCATGCCTATGTATTTCCTGTTGGATTAATGTTGTAAAACCAAAATTTCATGTCTGCACAACATCATTATGATTATCGACAGTGCCGCTTTCGTGTAGAAATGATTTTCAAGAGATACAATTCTTTCTCTTACAAATATCCTTAGTTGGTATTAAGTTGTATCAAATTTGGGATCACAGTGGTTGGTAATTTGTACTTAATGTTAAGTTGGGCGAACATTGTTTAACTAACATTATGCTAACAATGGAAATTACTATTCTTCTGATCAAACGAAACAATGACTTATCATGTTTTCTTTAAAGCTAAAATCATTAACACACAAACTATAAGTTATTGAAAATTCACTCCGTTTGGCATGTGTTTGTTATTCGTTGGAATATAAACTGTTGTAATTTTTTAAGTATAATTTTGTTAGGCCCAAGTTTTAAAACCGTAATAATGCCACTGCTATGAAAAATCGTTTCATGTGTAAAAATATTAATTTTAGGAGAATATAACTATTTCTAACATTGCACACTTCTTGTATTTTATAATATTACGAATGATTTGAAGACCATAAATCCTTTCTCTTTGAAAAAATTTAGTTTGTTAAATGCTGAATAAATGTTGGGAGCACAATGGTAAACTGCAACTTGTAGCTTGGTATTTATTATGCCGGGCCAAAATAATGTAACCAACCTCATAACAACAATGGGTATTACTACATTTGTATTAAAATAAAACAGTTATTTCGTATGTTTTGCTAAATGCTATAGTTCTTCTAATACAAAATCCATGTATTATTTAAAAATTTGTTTGTTGGTGATGTGTTAGTTACTTGATAGAAAACTTGCTGTTGGCATTTGGTGTGCATACTTTCGTTGGGCCAACACTATACAAACATCAAAATGTCACCAAAGTAAAAAAGTAGTTTTTAAATTAAAAATATTAATTTTAGCAGCATATGAAGTCGTTCCAAAATTAATTTCCCCATGAATTAATTTTTAAGTTANCATGAATTAATTTTTTTGTGATAATTGGTTGTGTGTTGGAAAATATACTGTTGTAACAATTAGGATTTCATATAAAAGGCCAACGACTCCATATTTTGGCATTTGGTTAGCAAAATTGGTAATATTTTGTATTGGAATCAAATAACTAGCCAATTTTTTTTAAATAATATTAGAAATTTAGCGTCGATGCATCGTTCTTCCCAAAACGAAATTTTAATATTACATTAAAGAATGTGAAGTTGTGTAAACGAAGTTTAAATCTGTGTAATTAAACCAAATTTTCCAAGGGAAAATTTAGATATATGTGAATGCATACACTACTTACTAAATATGAATGTTTTGTCGATTTATTTTACCATTTTAGGTAACTGACATATAAGACATGCACTTATTTGAAAGCAATTAGAAGTAGAATTGCGTATTATGTATTTTAACAGTTGAAGTTTTGTTAGCCCGTTGATATTTAGGCCTATAGTATATTCTACAGTATGTTATGTTAGAAAAAGAACTTGCTTATGTCAATATGCGTAGTTTTCATTACATTTCCACTCGCATGTAAAAAAAATATTGTTAGACATTGCNAAATATTGTTAGACATTTCTTGTAATAGTATACATGTCGTAATTTGACTCAAACAAGAAGTCCTTTATATAAATAAACAGCCTGTTTGCCTGTAGATAATTGCAAATAATTTTTAATGAAGGTATTATAAGCTGAAATGTCAGGTACGCCTTGACCTCTCCTTTGGAGCAATATCATTTAAAGTGGAACCAGAAATATATGCAACAGAAATTAGAAAATAAATACACACATGCCTTAACCTACACTCAATCCCAGAAAACCTCGTGCCGCATGTTAGAGTGCAGTAAATTATATTACGTAGGTCGGATTCGGAAAATCATCTTCACGTATAATCGAGTCTTATGTTGTGAGCCATAGTATTTATTACACTAATATATTTATAGCACCGTCATTTTGAAAATAAGTGTCTGAGTATAACGTAAGTTGTCATGGCTTACTTGCTGTTGATTGCTTGTCAACTCGTGGGTAGGATTAGCTCCCTGGGAACGCACGTGTTCTTTGTTGTAAATGTTCAAATTTCTCACCTTACAATAACTTGAAAAAGGACAGGGAAAAAAAGTCTGTATGCATAATTGATGATTCTAATTAATACTGTTAGCGTTATACATTTGGTTGAATATTGTTTTGTTGTTTAGTCGATATAATAATCTAAATTATTAATATTAAAACCATTAAAAATGCATGTCGCGCCTAAATCATGTTTATTTACATGCCAAAATGTGACGGCAATCGGTTGTTTCTTCCAGGATCGATATTTTTTATATGACGATTAGTCGAAATTGGTCGAACAGTATACTAGATGTACGAAACAAACCTCAAATATTTGTGTGGCCGGTATTTTGAAAGTACGTGCCAAACCAATTTAAATGGCTTATGTTTACATAACCTTCCAGAGTATAACTTACTTTAAAAATTTGGCGAGAATTGGTTAGTCGTTTTCGATTTATAATTTTAACACTTAATTTTTTTTGTGTGGCTATCTCCCAAAATGGCGAACCAACGAAAAAATCAATCTTTAAAATCAACGCATACATGATGCATTGCTTACATAAAATATTAGCTTTAAATCGGTTGATCGGTTCCCGTTATATGAGATAGAGCACAAAATTTTAATGGCCGCCATTTTGAAAGTAAGCAAATGCCTTGGTCGAAAACTATTAAAGTNAATAAATACACACATGCCTTAACCTACACTCAATCCCAGAAAACCTCGTGCCGCATGTTAGAGTGCAGTAAATTACATTACGTAGGTCTGATTCGGAAAATCATCTTCACGTTTAATCGAGTCTTATGTTGTGAACCATAGTATTTATTACACTAATATAATTATAGCACCGTCATTTTTAAAATATGTGTCTGAGTATTACGTAAGTTGGCATGGCTTACTTGCTGTTGATTGGCTCCCTGGGCACACGCGTCTTCTTTGCTGTAAATTTTCAAATTTATCACCTTACACTTAATTGAAAAAGGACAGGAAAAAAAAAGAATGTCTGTATGCATTATTGATGATTTTAATGAATACTGTTAGCGTTATAAATTTGGTTGAATATTGTTTAGTTATTTAGTGGATATAATAATCTAAATTATTAATTTTAACGCCATTAAAAATGCATGTCGTGCCTAAATCATGTATATTTACATTCTATAATCTAGCACTAATTGTGTACAAAGTGTGGTGGCAACCAGTTGTTTCTTCCAGGTTATATTGCATAAAATTTCGATATTTTTGATATGACGATCTCCATAATTGGTAGACATTTGATGATTGACATAGATGAAACGTACAAAGATAACGTTTTAATATTATACATAGTTTCATAGATACAGTTCACTAAACTAAGGTGTTTATATAGCCGCAATCTGAAAAAACGTGTCTGGAGACCTCGAATTATATAAATTAATATGTACTACCGCAGTACAACTTCTTCGCCAAAAAAGTTTGGAATCGCTTGATTGTTTTCCGAGACAGTACATAAAAACTTTAAAATTACATGTGGAATATCTTACTATATAAAAGAGAAATGAGGCTCTGTATAAACAGATTTAATGTGAATAATATATACTGTCAGCATACAAATTTAAGGTGACATTTGTTTCGTAATTTCGTAGAAATAACATACTAAGTAAAATGCTCATTAGACAACCGTTTTGAAAGTGTCTGACCACTCGAAACATCAGTTTACATAGCTTTTCAAACTACTACTAGTAAGCCAGATTTGGTGGTAATAAGTTGGTTTTGTACATAGATATGGCATAAGAACTTTAGTTTGTCATGTGATGCTACTTTAGAAAATGGAGAACAAAAGAGACTTCGTGTAGACACATGTAGTCGAACAGTATACTAGATGTACGAAATAAACCTGAAATATGTGTATGGCCGGTATTTTGAAAGTATGTGCCAAACAAATTTAAATGGCTTATGTTTACATAACCTTCCAGAGTATAACATAGTTGAAAAATTTGGCGAGAATTGGTTAGTAGTTTTCGATTTATAATGTTAACACTTTATTTATTCTTGTGTGGCTATCTCCCAAAATGGCGAACCAACAAAAATATCAATCTTTTAAATCAATCCATATATGATGACTTGCTAACATAAAAAATTGGCTTTAAATCGGTTGATCGGTTCCCGTGATATGAGATAGAGCGCTAAATTTTAATTGCCGCGATTTTGAAAGTAAGCGACTGCGTTGGTCGAAAACTATCAAAGTCAGGTGTCCTTACAAAGTTTTATGTGTGTACTAAATTTGGCGAAATTTGGTTGACGGGATCGAAAGTTGAAAGGGGGCGGACTCGCACATACTCAATGAAATAACGCACAGACAGGAAAGTGGTCTCATAAGTCATTTTTTCCTTCGGAATGTAGGTTAGGGAAGGCTTAAAAAGAAAAATGCACCATACTAGAAACTGTTTAAAGGATAAACCGTAACTGCTTCAGTCATTTCACTTGGTATAATGGTTAAATACAATTTATAAATAGTAAACCTTGGCGTATTAATAAACCAAGGAATATAACACTATATAGTGAACTGAGATGGTACAAAATATTCCATACTACTTGTCTCATAACATGGAGTTAGAGTTGTTAAGTGGACTGCAAACACACTGCGCTAGCAAAACCAAGGGTGTAAATTCACGTCCACTATCTCCAGGGTAAATTCCAGAATGTGGGTTGCAGTGGAAAAGTGGAAAAATTTATTTGGTACGAATTACGCTTTTTTATATTCATATATTTAAAAACTAATTTAAAACCTTACTAACCAATTTTTGCAAAAACATTGTTTATTGGTTTGCATTTGGTCTGTAATAACACGTCATGCCAACATACTGCCGATGCTGTAAAATGACAGTAAGGCTTTGGTTTGCGATTGGCTGGACATTTGTAGTGTCCAACTAATAAAATTATGTTGTGCTAACGTAAGTCCAAGAATCATTTTGGTGTTTAGCAAATATAATTTTTCTTATGTTGGCAAAACCGAAAATGACTTCTGGGGATGCTAAATGTGAAGAACATAATTTTAACATATTAAACGCCTCTAAGGTTGTTCAGTAACCAACATTATGCATTTCGACTATCAGTTAGGTTAGGCCTAACTTTCGTACGTGTTTTGCAATGAATAACGTTACTATGAACTATGAGAATGTAAACATTGTATGAACAGTATGAAGCAAGATGGCGGATGTGTTGTTTGCGCGAGTGTGTATCGCTAAAACGTGTTGTCTCGATCGGGGAAAAAAAAAAAATCCAAGTCGTATCCGTTTGACATTTTAGTGTCCTCTGGAACAGATCGAGATGCTAGCAACCGGACGTGTAATCACGGTCTTGTGTAAACGGAATTACAACAAGCTGTAAAAGTAAACATAGAATGCGTGCGCCCGCAAATGTAACAATTGCAGCATCAACAACATACCTGAAACTCATTATTTTCGATTACGTGGTGGACAAAATAAATGAAGTTGGTGATATTCTAAACGAAGACAACAGTGACCCCGAGAAGCTAGAGGAGTTTGCGATAGCATTTGAGGAAGTTGCAGAGAAAAATAATTAGCTCTTAGCCAACTTCTTTGCTTTTTGTGCACAAAAAGCCGAAATATGAACAGTTCAGGATTTGAAGGAGGCTTTTGTACATTTTGAAAATCTTTTTAGGCAACTTCGGATAGCGTATAATATATGCACTGTCAGAGCATCTAAATAAGTTTCACATGAGACATGTGTTCGTGTAGTTTTATTCTCATTGCCGCTGCCCACTTTCCCGGAAAATAGGGATGAGTGGGTTTTTCTTTGCGGAATTTTTTTAATTCATTGTGTGTCAAGACTCTTCGCTCAGTAACGTATAGAAGCTCTACTACCTCACTGTTTGCCTGGAGGACGAGCCGAGAGGATAAGTATGTAGCCTACCACTTAAAACTGAGAATTTGACGTGATTTGCTCTTCACTGGGAAAAAAAATAAAAAACCTTGATGATTACTGACACTATTCTTGTACAGAAAATTCTGCGTTTACCAGCTGTGAATGACAACTTCACAGAATCGTTAACACGCTTTGTCAGTACAGTGCAGGACAATTTTCATACACAAAGGGCTGATAATTTCCCTGTCTTGGAATGGAACATTATTGAAAATTTTCCTTGATATGCTCGATGTGTCGTTATGCGAAGCCTTTGAAATATCGATAGAACAAGACCTCCCTGCATGTGGTGACCTTATAAAATTTTAGGAGTGGTTTACTGTTACAAGTGAAAATGTACAGCTAGTTAGCTCTCAGGATGCATCCATCAATGACTGAGGGCTTTGTAAATCTAACCTACAAGTCCCCATCCGCTGGTGTGAAATCTAATGGACTAGATACACTAATTGCAGTTGAAGGTGTTGCAAGTTGTAAATTATGCAAGGGAAATCATGATCCACATAAATGTAAGAAGTTTATGTCAAAACTAGTTGATGGCACAATAAAATTTGTTAAAGACCAATTACTTGAAACCCCGCCATAGTGCCCAGCGATAAATGTCAAAATTCTCTTACAAGAAGTGGAAAAAGGAACTTCATTCACTACTTCACTTTTCCCGGGAACAACAATCTGATCAGGGTAAAGAGCATGTCTTATCTAACAATGCTTCTGTTAATAAAGTGCAATCATTGCACTAATCTATTGAGAGTCAACAAACCAGTGTTTTATCTTCAACTATTCTTGTCCGTGTAAGAGATCACAGTTGACAGTTCCAGGTTGTGAGATCCCTTCTGGGTGGCGCATCGTAAACTTCATTTGTGACAGAGAATTGTGTGCAGCGATAAGGCATAAAGCGCTATCGTGAGTGTGTGTACATTGCTGGTGTTGGCCAATCTCCTGTGCCATTCTCAAGAAGAGTTGTACATTGTTCTGTTAAACTTGTGGATTCAGAGAGCATAAGTTTTGACACAAAGGCTACTATTTTAACTAAAATAACTAATACTATGCCATTTTCGAAAATTGCAAACAGTTCAGTAAAACATTTTTAAGGACTTAAAGTTGGCAGATCCATCTTTTGATATGCCTGGGGAGGTTGACATGCTCCTGTCAGCGGAAATTGTTAGCGAAGTAATAGCAAGAACTAAAACATCAGGTCAGTCAAATGCCTTTAATTCTGAGTTTGGCTGGATAGTGACTGGTAAAGCCAAATGTGAACAGCTTTTTAATCCACAAGTGTCACTTTTGATTAGAACAACTAATCTGGATGTACAACTGCAAATGTTTTGCGAGTGTGAGGAAGTTCCATCAACTAGTGTAACGTCTGCAGATGACAATACATGTGAAGAGCACTTCCTCGAAACATATACATGTACCACCGATGGAAGATACATGCTTCTGCTTCCTTTCAGGCAAGAGAAACAGAGCATGTGTGAGTCATTACAGCCAGCAATGTTGATATAAAAACACATTGTTAAAAAAAATTGAAAAGTTACCATAGCTGCTTATAGAGTAAAGATTGTGTTTAAAGGAACATGAAGATTTAGGCCATATGTCACGTCTGATCAGATGTGTGTGCTCAAAACAGATCATTTCAAGAACTTTGAAGTTTGCCAATGTGATCCCCCATTGTGCACTACTCAAAGAGGCCAGTTCAAAAACCAAATTTCGAATAGTCTTCGATGTATCGGCAACAGTTTTAAATGGATATTAATTGAATGATTTGCTCTATACTGGCCCTAAACTTCAAAGAGATATTGTGGATATAATTTTTAAATTTTGAACCATGCCTGTTGTTTTCACCGCAGACATTTGTAAGATGTACCCCCAAATTCAAATACATCTAAATGACTGCAATGACTATGGGCCGCTCTACAGAAGAAAATGTGAGTGTTTGCCATTTGAACACTGTCACCTATGGACTTTCATCTATGCCTTACCAGGCTTCGAGGACTTTACAGCAGTTGGCAGTTGATGAAGCACATAGATTCTCTCGAGCAGTGCAATTATTGTTAAGATATGTCTCGGTTTATTATATAGTTAATAGGGCCAACTCTCAAGAAGAGACTTTACAGCTGAAGATGGAGCTTGTGACTTTGCTAGAAAAAGGAGGTTTTGAAATGAGAAAATTGTCATGTTACAATAACACTGTATTAGAAGATATGACATTTGAGCAATATGAGGTTCTCAGAAGTTTTGACCAAGACATAAGCCCACCAATTAAAGTGCTAGCTGTTCACTGGTTTCCCATAACTGACGAGTTCACTCACCATATCATTTTACCGAAATGATCTATTACCAATCATGTCATATGGTCAACCATTGCAACCTGTAGCTGATGTCACTAGTTATAGCGTGGGTTAAAATTTTGGCTGCAGACTTTGTGGACACTGGGTGTAGAGAGTATCAGCTAGTTCCCGAAGAAATTACACATCAATGGGTACATTTCAGAATTTCGTTAACTTTCCTTGCTGAGGTGCGGATTCCACGATGTTTCAATTTAAATGATGGGCAAACTCTTCAGTTTCATGGTTTCTGTGATGCCACTGAAAAGGCATATACTACTGTGATATATCCAAGACTTTTTGATGCTTATGGTGCTGTCTCAACGCATCTGGTAACAGTCAAATCAAAAATTACTTCCTAGAAAACCTTGGAATTATCAGGTTATAGCTGCTAGCACGGTTGTGGCAATATGCAAGTAACCTGCTTGGCACTAAATCATACAAATTTGCTGTGAACATGTGGTCAGATACTTCAACTGTAGTGTCGTGGCTAAAATCATCACCACACAAGATCAAAGCATTTGTGGCAAATCGTGTAGCAGTTATTCAATCCATTACACCACCAAAAGTATGGTGGTATGTACCTTCCATCTGTAAACTAGCAGATTCAAGAGGTGTTTTCAGACTTCCTGATTGAGAGTTCTTCTTGGTTTTATGGATCTGACTGACTGGCAGACTCTGACACAAACTGGTTTGTGAACAAACTTGAGATGCCTGATATAAAGGAGCTTCCTGAATGCAATCCATGGCAAACTCTGGTCTTGGCTGTTCAAGAGAACATAAATTAACTAATAAATTTTTTAGGAAAGTTTTCTTCTTTCTTAATGCTCAATCGAGTAACTGGACGGGTTTTCAGAACCAAGAGTGCATTCACACGGCAACTTCACTGCATTCATATAAAGTTTTCAGCTTTGAGGAAATATAGTTAGCAGTTGTAATCAGAATTTGGATCAAGGCTGTACAAATGCACTACTTTTCAGATGAACTTAAACTCCTCAAGCACATTAATGTACTGCTAGCCTGCGGAGTTTGCTTCTGTTCCTTTATACCCATGGAATCATCAGGGAGGGCGCCCGACTGCAAAATTCAGCATTTTCTGAAGAGACCAAACATTTGGTATTATTTCCTGCAAAATGTAAACTTTCAGTCCTTATCGTCAAATACCGCCCTTTTACCTACCTTCATGCAACTTGTTTCAAAAAATAATTTATTGATATAACTAAAAAATCTACTTTACTCATTATGGTTGCAATTGGTTTTTAAATAATTTCTTAAATTCTGAGTTGGTAGGAAGAACTTGACTTTTCTTTGAAAGCATTAACTTTAGAAATAAAAACCAGAAATTTATGCAGCAGTAGTGAGGCAATTACAAATACACACATGTGTTACCCGGGACTTTTAGCCCAGAAAAACTCGTACTATCAGCTAGCATGGAATTCACTACATAAATGGAAGTCGGATTCAAAGTATCAAAATCGGATTTAATCAGTCAAATTTTTCGAACGATAAGGTTAAATTACCTAACATATTAACATGGGCCTTTATTTTGAAAATAGGTGACTGAGACTCATAAAATACGTAAGTTTATATGACATGCTTGTGTGAAGAATTTGATAGGAAACTGTTGTTTGGTCCCGGAGATATTACATAAAAAATTTGATTTTTTTATTTGATGCTACCGTACTAAATTGCAAAAAAAGGAGAGACAATTTATACGATGCTTCAAATGTATACTTTTTACATTCACATCTAGGTTGTTTTTGGTTTAATTGTTTAATATATGTTGAATTTAACTTAATAATTTATGAATGTGCCATTTTGAACATCGTTGTCTAACCCATTTAATCCATGAAAGTTTACATGAACTTCTGTAGTATTTAAGGTGTGCAGAATTTGGTACAAATTTATATAAAATGTTTTATCGTAAAACTTGCTGGCAATCGGTTGATGTGTACTCGAGACATGGCATAAAACCTCCATAATTTTCATGTGGCGATCTTTCTAAATGGAGGACAAAACGGCAATGTAGTAGGAATTTGATGTATGTATACTGTCAATGTATACATTTCAGTTAAAATAGATTAAATATTTTCGTAGAAATCGTTCACAATACTGAAACGATTTTATAGCCATCATTCTGAAAATATGTGTGTCCTAAAATAATAATTTTATTATTATTGCCTACCATATTACAATATCTTCACAAAATTATGTAATAACTAGTTGATTGATTCACAAGATACGTGATAATATCATTATATTTAATTGCTAGGGCTTTCTTACTAAATGGCAGATAACTTAAGCTCTACATATACAAATTTGGTGGTTGTAATAGGAACTGCCAGCATAAAAAGTTATGATGGAATTTATTACACAATTTCGACGATATAATATTCTAAGCTAAAATGTATTTATGAACCCCATTTTGTAAATAAGTCTCTGAGATTCCTAAAAGATACCACTTAACATAATCTGCATCAGTACTACTTGTTTTTTTGCTCAATTTTGTAGGAATCGGTTAATTGTTTACTGAGTTATGGCATAATGTCTTTATTTATTCGTATGGTGCTATCTTCCAAAATGGTCGACAAAAGTGGTTATTTGTTGATATTTATGTTTGTAATTGTTACTTTCAGTATACAAAATTTCGTCGAAGTTGGTTAAATCATATGGCATATATACTAAATAAATTTAATACATTTGTATAGCCACCATTTTGAAAATGAGTAACTAATAAAGTTCAATCACTTAGGTTTACATGGTTTACCATAGTTTTAATTACATGTCAAATTGGGTGAGATTAAGTTGAATAGTTTTCGAGATATAATGTAAAATATTTATTTTAAAAATTGGTACTATTTTCCAAAATCGCGGATAAACATCAATATCCACCTAAAAATTTAATTCTTACACAAAATTCTGCTGCATTATCCTACCATGGCATCAAATTTCCACAAATGTGAACAAATAATGGTCATCCATTAGGGCAAAATAAGAACACTGAAGCTACTCTATAGATGAAAAATTCTGTGGTTTTATTCATTGGGCACCGTATTAAGACTTGCTTAGCTTCAAGCGCACCAAAACGGCTCGGAAAGATCCACTGATGTTCGTTACGTTTAGCAATGTTCAGTCACTTATCTTCCTTCGTAGGCAAATGAAAAAAAAAAAAAAAGGATTCTTATTATGAGTTTAATTTACTGCAGCTTAAATAGACTAATTACACAAACTTTAACAAATAAGATGTATACTCTAATCTACCGTGGTTTCAACAGGCCGATAATAATGGTTTGATTTCGGAGACGGGAAAATTAACCTGGCGTTAATTAATAAATTCCAGCAGACAATGAAGATGAAACACCTTCTAAAGATACCGATCCAGTTGAATCTTGTTTTGAATCTATTGCGTCTGACGATTAATTGAGTGAAACAGCCTCAACGGGACCAACTGTTGTTATTTAAAGTGGGCTGACAATGGGCAAAAAACGGAAATCCGAAAAGGTAGCAAACGTTGAGAAACTTAGGGATAAGGCTTACCTTTTTAGCTAGCCTTACGAAGGAAAGAAAGGCTCATGAGATCACTTTCCTGTATGTGTGTATGAGTGTGTATGTATGTGTGTGTGTTACTGTGTGTGTGTCTGTGCATGTGTGTGTCTCCCCTTCAGTATTTGAATGCTTCAAGCGAATTTCACTAAACGAAGTAAACGTTAAAAATTAGTAAGAACACCTGACTTTTACCATTTTCAACCACATCAGGCAATTACTTTCAAAATGGTGGTCATTAAAATATTTTTTGATGCCGAACATGATGGTAAATTCATTCCTGGATCATAGAGAAACGACCAAAATGGGATGACACCCTTTATGGACATAAAGATAGCGGCTAGAAAACCAGGAGAAATAGCTAATGCTTTCCCCAACTCCTTTGCTGAATATTTCGCAATAGTGGCAAGTTATCTTGGCAAGACAAGTATTGTAAAGACAAGTACATGTGAACACTATGAAATGTATGTTTGTTATCAAAACAGTGTATCTGCCTCATAATAAACAAGAAGTTACTGATAACTAATGAGTCTACTTTCCTCTACAAGCTGCAAATAAATTTAGGTGAATTTATTGAAAGCTTAGATGGTAGGCATTGACGTCTCATTAACAGTAATAACTTTAGAGATGAAACCAGAAACATATTAAAGTGTGCCAAGACAATTAACATACACGAGCGACTTACCCAGGATTAGAATTCAGAAAAAAACCTAAAATTAAGCTAGCTTGCAATCAACTGCACCGCGGAGGTAGGATTCGGAAGCATCAACTTCGGATGAAATCAGTTTAATGCTTTGAATCATAAGGTTCACTTACCTAAAATATTTACTCTGCCATAAATTTGAAAATAAGTGTCTGAGCCACAAAAACTATAATGTTACATGGCCTGCCATAACGCTACTTGTGTGAAAAATTTGGTGGAAATCGGTTAATTGCTCTCCGAGATATGGCATAAAAACCTTATTTTCTTAAATGGGACTATCTTCCGAAATTACTTAAAAAGAGGCTTTGTACACGATGCATGTAATATATTATGTCAGCATAAAAAGTTTGATTTAAATAGTTAAACTAATAAATATATATGCAAAATAAATAAAAATACTTATATTGACACCATTTTTTAAATCATTGTCTAACCGCATTTAGATCATGTAACTTTACATGGCCTTCTGTAGGTTTGCACAATTTTGTGAAAATTAGTAGTATTATTCCGCAAATACGACAAAATATTTAGTTTACTCACCTGACCCTACTTTGCAGAAAATTTGGCAAAGGAGGATCTCTGTTTGCATATCGGTTGTATGGTCTTCGAAATATGTCACAAAACCTCGATTGATCATGTGATGATCTTCATAAATGGAGGGCAAATGTTTATATATTAGTACGTTCAATTACTATTATATAAATAATTTTCAAAGTTAAAATTAAATATGTTACTTAGTTCCAAAGATATAGCATGCCCAGCTAAAACGACTGTTTACACGCCATTCAGAAAATGAGAGAATAACATACTTAAATCATATAAATTAATATAGGCTATAGCAATACAATTGCTTCGCCAAGTTTGAAAGAAATCGGTTGATTGTGTCCAGAGATACGGTATAATCACTACATTATTTCATGTGGGGCTACCTTATAAAATGGTGGAGAACTGTGGCTTCGCATAGACAATCTTGATGGATATCACTGAAACTCTCAGCATACAAATTTAAGTTGAAATTGGTTTTGCATTTTCGTAGATTAAAAATTTGTAGCTAAACTGTTTATGTCACCGCCATTTTTAAAATATGAGTGGCTGGCCCTCTCAAAATATAAGAGTTTATGTAGCCTGCCATAATACTAATTGTTTGCCAAATTTGACATAAATCAGTTGTTTTTTGGAGATCACTTGTTTTATATTTTTAAGTGATAATATTTAACAAAATGGAAGACAAGAGAAATTTCGTGTGTACACATTTGACTGTTGTATTTTATTCAGCTGCCATGCAAAGTTCTATTTGAATTAATTACATGATTTCGACGATATAAAATACAAAACTAAAATATCTATATAGATGCAATTTTTTTAATGTGTCTAGCATACCTTAAACATATCAGTTAACAATAAATATCGCAATACTTGTTGTTTGCCATATTTGGTAGGAATCTGCCAATTGTATCCCGAGATATGACAAAAACTTTATTTATTCGTGTGGCGCTATTTTACTATTTAAAGGACAAGAGAGGTTACGTGTAGAAATTTTTTATATTTGTTGTATATTATACTCCCAGCATGCAAACTTAAGTTGAAATTGATTAAATGGTTTCGAAGAAATGACAAACAATGTTCGAATAACTAGATTGCCACCATTTTTAAAATAAGTGTCCGACACACTTGAAACATATTTTTGCATATCAACTTGATTGCCAAATTTTGTGGGAATCTGTCAATTGTTTCCCGAGAAATTACACAAAAAAATTATTAATTCTTGTAGCACTAGCTTACAAAATTGCATGCACACAAAATTTGTTATTTTTTGTCTTATTTTATCCTTGTGATAGATACTGTAAGCATACAACATTTTATTGAAATTGGTCGAATGGTATGGTAGCTATACCAAATAAATTAAAAATAATTGTATGGCCTCCATTTTGAAAATATGTGCCTAATAAAATCAAATAACTTATATTTGCCTGGCCTATCATAGTATGTATTACGTGCAAAATTCGGCGGAAATTGGTAGAGTAGTTTTCGAGACATAATGTAAAAGATTTATTTTTACATGCTGCATTATGTTTCAAAATGAGGACGAAAGTGATCTTTGTTAAGCTTATTTAATGCTTGTAATACGTACCATCAGCTTACAAAATTTGGTTAAAATTGGTCAAATGGTATAGTAGTTACATCAAATATACCTAAAATATTTGTATGGCCGCCATTTAGAAAATAAGTGGCCTTATAAAGTTTATTTAACTGTTTTTACTTGGCATAACATATAAGTACTTTCATACCATATTTGAAGAATATTGGTTGAGTAGTTTTCGAGATATAAAGTGAAAGCTTATTTTCTTCATGTGGCCTGAAAGCCAAGTAGTCCAACCTCTCAACCAGTGGTCAGCCTTGGTACCATCTGTCGGCCCAAACCACGTGGCAGATACCACTCTCCAGTCACGAGGACATCGGCATCCAATTTGGAAATGGGCAGCGGAGTCTGATAAAACCCATGGGCGGAGCTAGGAGCCTCGAGTCGCAATAGGCGGAGAGAGGCTGTAAGACTTGCATCATCCACCATTCCTAGAGTGTGCGCGAGATACCGCGCTTAACGGTTACAGATTGGCTATAGCAACGTGACGGCTTGAAGGACGTCTGTTCTTGCCTCGATGGCACCCAATAAAGATGTTCCAGGGGACGACCCAAAGACGTCGACGAGCCGGCCACCATTGTCCGCCTACATATCCAGCCTTTGGCAATGTGCAAGTAACAAAGATCGGCATAAAAATTAACAATCGTGGCTTTATAATTATAGATACCTGGAAAACCATTTGTCTCCTCGGAAGTTACTCTAAGATGTTTTTAATTATTGTAGAACCGGAAACGTAATTGAATAATTGGATTGGATTGGAAAAGGTCTTATTAAAGTTCCCCGGTGTTATGCCCGAAGGCTTATTAGGGGACGGCTAACTTATGAACTATCTTAAACTAGGATTCGAACCCATAACCTCCCGCACACCAGGCCAACTGCGCCACGGGAGGTTGGCGTGAAATGACTGTATGGCACAGTTGTGTTTCAAACTACACTGACGTGTATCGCATCTGTACACTGCGCATATAGACTGTAGAGAATGGGTGTGAGAGGAACAGTGGCATCAACAGTCTGAGTGTAAATACATAAGCAGTAAATCCAATCGCGCAGGTGTACAACAAAAATAACAATTATCTGCATTAGCTTAATACACTCTAAAAGACGTTTTCAACTCACAAAAAAACACACGCAAAGAACTCTGAGAATGATTGGCAATATATGTACTGTCCAAACTGCCAAAAAAACACATTCACATGTTGTAAAACATTAAATTATTATAATGTCATAATATTTCTAGTAAGCTGTAAGAATTAAGGTAATAATTCAGTTGACTCTTGGCAGCATAGTGAGGTACCTTAAAATTCAAAAGATAATTTTAAGCCTATATCTATTAAGAACAGTCACTCACGTTAAGCTCAGTTCGCATTATCAGTAAATCTTATTAGTGCTTCGGCTTAAGCTCATTTCATAAAATCTATCGGTAGATTCATTTTACACCCTCTTCAGAAGGAAGGGTGGACATCAGTTCAGGAAAGTTCAGTAGGACATCAGTTAATAAAAGTCTTGAAAAAATTATATAGTAATTAAATAAAAGCTGCCGCTATTTGCAAATTAAAGTAGGCGGTACTTAGCTGTGAATCTGCCTTGCAGCTATTCTGTAACATACAATCATCGCAAACCTATTGCTACGTACAGGCAAACACGTAGTTTTGAAAGTCAATGTCTCAAAAACATTTCTTCATGCCCTCTTAGATTGTGCCGAGTACACTCCTTCGGCCCCAGATATCAGCTTTACTGCTGTCTTGAAACTCGGATCCACTTAAATTCACACTTTTACATAAAAAAAAAACTGAATCAGGCTGACCAACTAAAATCTTCAGGATTCAATATGTCGCCGTCAGTGTTTCAAAACTAATCAATTTCCTTCTACAAAGTTTAATTGGAAATTTACGTTTAAATTTACCCCTCTTATCATTATGTCGTGGACAACGCTGCAAACTATTAAAACTGTCTACATTTATATACATATCACCTAAAAATGTGTAACATTACATCTTTAAAAACGCCGCATGAAAATATTACGTTACAACTAATTTATATTCTAAAAATATTTAAACATAACAAATTTGAAAAATTAACATCGTCAAGAAAAGTAGTAAGGACGACCACAAACTAAATATTTATCACATGTAACACGCGCGTAGCGAAACTAATTAACTTCTTCTGCCCGTATAACTATCATAACATTAAGTACGTAAATATATACATATTAACGCATATCTTACGCGATTGTGTACAATGGAAAAAACAAATAATAATTGTGTAGAAAAAAAATTAAACTACCATTCGTTACAGGGGTAATTCAATAATAACTCCACATTTAAAAAAATTTAACATTCACTTTAATTATTGAAATGAATTGCTTGGCACCACCGTTTACAACCCCTTCCCCTTGAATACATCATTCTTAGAAAGTTTTGCCAATTTTAAGACGTAATTGTAGACGCGTGCCGAAAAAGCACACACCAGGGTTGCTATCTGANCTTAGAAAGTTTTGCCAATTTTAAGACGTAATTGTAGACGCGTGCCGAAAAAGCACACACCAGGGTTGCTATCTGACATTTGCTCAGGAAAGACTTAAATGCGCAGTTAAATTACCAACTGTTCACAATAACATTTTCATATCTACAGTGCATTTCCCATTAAAGTTTGGGAAGTTCACAGTAAATATTTTACAGTGTATATTTAACTAAAACAGACAGAAACGTAAAATGTATAAAAATTTGCGTTATCGCGTGCCTGGAGGCCAACATAGAGTTGATACTCGGGCTATCTCACCAACTGCATCTCCGTGGGAGACCTGGCAGAGTTTCCTCATCCCAGTCAGCTTCTTCTTGACGTCAGAGATCCGCTGAGTTGGAGCAAGTTTCTGCTCTCAGAGGAGCACAGGGAAGCAATATTGAGAACGATGGAGCGGAACTTCCGACAGGNAGTTGGAGCAAGTTTCTGCTCTCAGAGGAGCACAGGGAAGCAATATTGAGAACGATGGAGCGGAACTTCCGACAGACCGTGAAGACGTTCCTACTCTGCAGTTCGCAGGCTCCTGGAATGGGACTTGCCGTACTCTCTTTCCCATCATATTCTTTCATTCACGCTAACAGTTTTATATCAGTGCGACGTATCCCTCTTCTAAATTGCTATAAATATATTGCTGTGTGTCTCAAATGTGGGTTATTTTTTAATTGTAAGTATCGGCATTAAAAATATCGCTCCTAAAAATGTCACACATGTCGAAATTACAAAAATTTCTGAATTGCAAACATTTATGGATCTACTGCCTGGAAAATACTGAAACAGGTAATGCAGTATTGCCGCTGTCGCGTAATGCAATATTTTGGTATGCAAATTTCGATTACGTCGCATTTCTGGTATTTTTTATATATATTTTATAACATTACTGTGTATCCAACCATACTTCGGGGGAACAAGACCGTAATGTGACAGAATTTATTTAATGTAATACTACTGATCAAATAACTTATAAGTACCAGTATTAACTAGCGAAAAAATCTGCACTAGAATATAAAGTTTTAGTTTAGTGTATAACAGTTAATCAAATCGATGAAGAATGAACAATATTTTGATAGTATTTGAATACTAGTATTTATATACAACAATTTAGCATTATAATAAGTATGGATTAAAGATAAACATTTAAGTCTATCTACAAGAATAAAGTGGTCGTGGTGGTCTCGTGGTCGAACTACTCACCTCCCACCTAGGAGAACCAGGCTCGATTCACGGATTTTCGCATGTAAAATTCGTGCCGAACGGTGCCGCTGGTCAACGGAATTCCTCCGTGATATCCCGTTCCCCTCGCCCTTGCATTCTTGCGCTGCTCCATACTCACCTCACTTCACCCTCACCAGCTCTCAAGACCTCGATGTTAAGAGCCGCTGAAATCTTTCCACTCAGCTCCACTACACTACAAGTATAAAGCATTTTCGACTAAACTTGCTGGTACAATTGATCGGAAGGTCATAATTAATACATATTTAAATTCATTTAATTTATGAATTTGAATTCCACGTCAATATGGCATATAAACAAAAACATTTTATAAGTTTTACTTGAAAATTACTTATGAGATTTAAGTCCGATTTCAAGTGAATTTACACAAATTAATTTTAATAACTATATATTGTATAACTGGAAGGGGGAAATATTACTGCTAGGGAGTCAGCCTTCTATCATTATTTATAAGTGAGATACAAGTAAAAATATAAGTTTTTTTAATGGAGCCATTTATTTATACGTCAACCATTCAATGAATCTCGTTAATACCTATTTAAACATGTAGCTTTATGTATACTTTCGTAACATGAAAATTGAATACGACACAGAAAGTAGGCTTGCTACTACCCGTTTGTATAACTGTTCATATGGGCACTGAGACGGGTAGAACATTGACATTTGATGTTCAAAATAGCAAACATTGGAAGCGATACACATGCTCAGTCGCTGGATGAATGACAACACTGATACATCCAGTGTTGGCTGCTGAAGATCATTACAAGCTCACACAATACGTTCCTTCACGTTCTCTGAAGTTGTTGGAATATCTCGATATGCAGTGCCTTTGAGGTGACCCCAAAGAAAAAAGTCCAGAGGTTTAGGTCAGGAGACCGAGCAGGCCACTTAACTGGTCCTTCATGACAAATCCACCTACCAGGATTTTTTTTATACAGAAAACGACATGCATACGCGCAATTATGTGCTGGGTTTCCATAGTGCTGGTACCACTTTATAATTATGTTCCTTACAGATATCTCCTTCAGAAGATCAGCAAGAACTCTTTGTATGAAGGTGGCATACACCCTGCCTTTTCGGTTACCATTCATGAAATAAGGCCCTATAACAATATTGCCAACTATGTGACACCAGATGTTAACTCTCCATTGACACTGATGGTCGACATATCGACGCCATCGTGGGTTCTCGACTGCCCAATAATGCATGTTCCTCGTATTCACTTGGCCTGAGTTAGAGAAAGACATTCATTCGTTAAAATAACTTACGAAAATTATTCTGGTTGGTGATAATTTAATTCTGTGCCCATTGACAGAATTTCTATACGATTCTGGAAGTAATTTCCGTGCAATTCATTGTGTAAGTGCAAATGAAAGGGATTGAATGTATGACACTTAAAATGCGATGTGCACTCGTTTTCGGAATGCCAATGTCGGCTTCAAGTTAGTGTGTGCTAACATGTGGATCAACGGCTACAGCACGAGAACAACAACCTCAGCAACATCATCTACGCGAGTCCTACGATGATTGCGTTGTTGTGGGTACAAATTGCCCATTACACAAAGATTCCTGACGAGACGGGAAACATCCGTCTTGACGGTGGGGTCTTGTCAGGGTATCGCTCTCTGTAGAGTTGCTCCGCCTGACTAGCATTACGCCGACCTTCAACAGAATGGACGACGTGTGAGCAAACCAAACTCTCGATAATGTCGATAACAGAACTGTGTGTGTGTGTTTCAGTACAACTCACATGAACGTACCACGCTGTACTATAAAATAATACGAACCCATTCATCTGCTGACTGACATTCTCCATAGATGAGCAGCATTTCTACCTTCTCATTGTTGGAGAACATTTCCGTTCCGACAACTCTCACCTTGTCGTGTACTGTATTGGAATGTACATGGATGACTGATTGAGTTGTCGTCACGTCAGTGTGTTCCTTTGTGTCCTCTATGCACCATCTTTGTGGAATGGGGTATGCAACTCTAGACACCTGCTGTGTTTACATCACCTCTACATAAAATGCGAACTGTCGACGTCGAACTGTACTGTACCATGCAGCGTAATTGTGCCGCAAGGCATCACATTATGGGTCTTCATGAACCCTTAAGAGTCCCAATGTTTGTGACGTTTTTTAACGATTTGTTTATTAGACTGGTATTCTGTGATACTTTTTTTCAATAGTTCTTGACGAGATTCATTGAACTATTGACAAACAGATGCATGATGGTATATGGGCTGACTCCCCGGCAGTGTTATTTCCCTCTTATATTTCCATAACCTTTCTAATTTGGAACACCGGTACGGCGTTATTGTGGGTGGTCAAGATAAATGGAACATCGTGTATATGTTTCTCAAGAATGGGCTCACTGGTACCGAATCTTCGAAAATTTTATCGTGACATTTTAAACTACTACAAACGTAGAAAATAAAAAATCCTTATTTACTATGGTTGTTGTACAGTCTTTACATAATAGTGTACTGCTATACTTACAGGTATGCCATTGAATTCCTACAAAATATTTTTGTCAAACACACAAACGAGGGCAATGCTAGACATAAGTTAGCATCCAGTAAACAAGAAACTGGCGAATTAGTACACCAATAATTGCAAACTCTCCAGCTATTAAGTATAGAATGTAATTTTCGTGCTGTCAGTGTTATTGAGAATAAGTACGACTTCCTTCGTGACTTTTTTACGAATGGGCTAACACCATTTGACATGCATCAGAACCTCTTGGAAAATTATGTACCTACCCTCAAGAATGCTGTTCGTTTAGCTCGATTTCTGGAATCCACGCAGAAACAATCTCAGTTATATTCAGCTTATGACAAATTTATAAAGGCTCCCCCTCTTATTGGAGTACAGCAGAATGGATCTGATAAGGCTTCTACGTCTACCTATGTAACTGCAGCCTCTATCCATGAAGGTGTTATTTTTTTGGATGCAAGGGGCAGCAAGTCTTCGATATCTATATTAGAAATGAGGGGCCGCCATCAGAAGTGTTCGCTTTACCAGGCCCGTATGGTTTAGGTGTTTGCCCAACAATGCCTCCTGGTTTAGGAGTGTAACAAGTTGTTAGCTAATTTACAACTGACTTGATGATTGGATGACCTAATACGTTGACACATATATTAACCCAATATTGTGTGTTTATTTATGTGAACCAAAGTGTCTACCAAACCTAACCTAGGTATTAATGTATTGCATAAGTTACTTCGTAGAAGCGTTAGTTAAGGTTGCTGGATCCATTCGTAGTCAAGCATGGGCATTACAATAATTATATTCAGGATGCCTTCTACGACTACGTAAGATCGATGGAAGAAGGCTCTTTGGCCGCAGTTGACCTTACATACACATGCTGGTACAATAATGTAGTAGAATGGCTCAACGATTGGATACATATCAGTCATTCGCACAAGAAAAAAAGCAGTTGTATTTGTGGGGCCCCTCTAATGTGGGAATGACTACCCATTGCAATAGTATACTGAATAGTGAGCGAATCTTTGACCCCGATGTAGGTAAAATTCGTATTTCGTGACCTGGATGACAGATTTTATGACTTAAGAGCATTTGAGGAGTACAATCACGAACACCATTCTGACAGTTTCATTAAACGTCTATGCAAATGTGTGTCTGTGCGGCTCCCAGTTAAAGGTGGGGTAGGCTAAATAATTTCTCGGAAAAAACAGATTTGGTTAGTGTCAAATGACCCTCCAACCAAAAAGTATTGGTTTCTTAAAACGGTTACATTAGTGGAAGATCTATCCGTCCCTATTGGGAACGCGAACGGAGACCTGTAATCAAGACCGTTCCCTGTGACCACCATGGAGTGGACACTTAATAGTGTATTGCTGCCTGTATATCAACCGAGAGTTTGACACTCAATGGTATATTGCTGCATCTATATCCACTATTGGGTGGACATTCAATAGTATATAGCTGCCTCTATTTCCACCATGGGGCGGACACTCAAAAGTATATTGCTGCCTCTATATCCACCCAGGGGTGGACACTCAATAGTATATTACTGCCTCTATTCGCCATGGGATGGACACTCAATAGTATATTGCTGCCTCTAGTCGCCATGGGATGGACACTCAATAGTTTATTGCTGCCTCTATATCCCCCCGGGGGTGGACACTCAATAGTTCTCTATATTGCTGCCTCTATATGCACCATGGGGTGGACACTCAATAGTATATTGCTGCCTCTATTCACCATGGGGTGGACAATCAATAGTATACTGCTCAACCTGCGCTGTAGTTCTGTTTGCAGCCACCAAGTGCTGGTAGTGTGGTAAACAACTGATGACGTTGTTTTGGTTTTTGTGGACTTTTTGAGAAAAGGGGCATTTTTTAGAGAAAAACTTCAGATCAACAGTGAAATCAAGAGTGTGGTAGTTTTAATTTGGTAATATTCTTAAAAAGTTAAATCAGTACAGCGTGAAAATACACTGTTGTTTAATGTAGTTTAAGTGAAGAAACCATGGATCGTGTTTTAAAGTGCTGTGTTCTGGGTTGTACCGACACGGAATCATCACGACATCGTTTTCCTGTTCATGAAGTAGACGTCTTTAATACTTGGTGTACAAGGATACGGAACAATAAACTGAAAAGCAAACATCCTTTAGACGTTTACAAGGTATTTCATGTTTGTGGCAGACAGTTTTTACCAGTATGCACAATGTCAGGCTCCAAGATACTCAAACACTGTTCTCTTCCTACAGTAGATTTACCTTGTAAATATATTACGATTGTGGTCAAGTAAGTTATTTATGATGTGTGTAAAGTTTTAATAGGCCACGGTTGTTCAGGTAAAGGAAGTTAACTGTGAAATTTATTTCCTATATAGTATAAGACCCCATTTTGTACTAGGTTACATTCGTGTTAAAAGTGACTTTTTAACACAATTAAATCAATGGTTAGGTTTCCAGTTTTTTTATAATAGCCAGTTCACGAAAAAAAAATAATATTATTTGGTAATGTAGATAAAGCATAGAAACAACGAAGAGAATACATTAACAATAAAAAAAAATTCTTTTTATCTAACTGAGATAGCTTCTTAGATGAGTGTCTGATAAGGAAACAGTGTTTTTTCCCTTGATATAAAGTTGTACATAGAGCCCTTATCAGATTTTATTGTAGCTATTCCACACAAACTACCTGCTTCATTTATGTGTGTCAGGTCTAGGCTTCGCACGAGGCTGTGCGCTTGCTACTGTATTCGCCACGCCCCACACATTTTGTGTATTTTTATAGTGTTCATCTGTATTTTTTGTAAATTTTGATGATCTTTAACTACTCCACAGTTTTCCTAGATACGTTTCGTACCATGTGATGCAAATAATGCATCCACCCAATTTTTTTCACGCTATCAGTTACTGCAGAGACGTACAATTTTTATTAAATTTGTTCCAGGTTTTTTAGAGGTACTCCTAAACTGCACAGTTAATTACCATAACATCTTTAAGAAATATCAACAAATAGTGTGAACAAACCTATTAGGAAGTGCAGTTGGTTTTTTAAGAATGCTAATTCTCTACGTCACTATATTTCTGAAAGATGGCTAGAAATCTTAACATCCATTTTAACTTAAACTTCATTCTTGTTGACTTTCCAACCCAGTTTGAAAATTTACTGTTTGTGCTGTTTTTTCTACTTTCTTTCAATTTGAGTTTATATAATTCTTAATTATGTCGTAAAAGTGATGTNTACTGTTTGTGCTGTTTTTTCTACTTTCTTTCAATTTGAGTTTATATAATTCTTAATTATGTCGTAAAAGTGATGTTGGAGATGTAGGACTATTGGTAAATTATTTGAAAATAATAGTAAAGTAAATTAAATGCAATCTTTGAGTTAATAGTTACACTTGAACTACTGGTTTTTAAAGATCACATATATTTTCAATTTTCAGGAATCAGAAATTTTTGTGTTATGTTTACAGATTTCAATGAAGTACTGATAGAAGAGAACTCATTTTTGTTCCCTTCGCACAACGTGAAGGATTTTGGACAGTGTAAGTAGGCCTAGTTCAGTTTCCATTTCTCACAGGAAGTATGGATGACAAACATTTAAACAGTAGAAATATTCGATTTAACATTCAAAAAGCTTAAATTTTGTGAGAATAAAATGAATTAAAAAATAGAGTGGTGTCAGCTGGAAAATACCCAACAATTGACTTATTGGATATATGTATTTAATTTAACATTTACAAGTAGACTACACTGTTTTAATAATTGTTTCATGTATTTTGTGGTTCTATGCAAATTGCAGTCATGGTATGATTACCTTGTTGCATGCTTTATTTTAGGTGAATGCCTGTTTTATGTGTGACAAACCAACCTAATTTAAATGAGCTAAAGTGGTACAATAACATGAGTTGATGAACAGTAACACATCTTATCAGCACAATGGTTTAGAATTTGTCACAGTCTCAAATTTGCACTTACGGGCTNAGTGGTACAATAACATGAGTTGATGAACAGTAACACATCTTATCAGCACAATGGTTTAGAATTTGTCACAGTCTCAAATTTGCACTTACGGGCTGTAATAAACAACATTCACCGTACACACATTATGAAAACCACTTCTTTTACGATTTTTCCCTAAAAACAGCACAATTATAAAATGAACATATAATTAATTGTCTGAGTGTAAATCGTAAATGCATTACAAGTAAGGGATTAAATAATGCAATTTTCACATACATTAGTTTCAGCAAAAAAAATAACATGCTTGTGGATGTAGTATAGCTTTTTGTCTTAAAGAAATATATTTTTATTGCCATTGGATTTGTTAGATGACAACATATGTAATAGCAGCCATTTTAAAAACATTGTGATATTCTTTTGTCTGCGATATATAATTGCTGTTAAAGTGTTTGTTGTACGTTGCATTTTTGGTGTTATTAACAGATAAAGTTACTGTCCTGTGTCTGCAAGCACTTCATTTTTTGAGGCTGAAAAGTGTAGAGCTGAAGAATGTGCAATCAGCATAACACAAGACAGTGCACGCACAGAATACCCAAGACAACCCACCCAGACAGTTGTATTGTATGACACTTCACAGCCAACACCGCCTGATGGTTTGCGCAACACAGGTGCGGGAACAACCTATTTTGACTTAAACTGTACAATTTTTGTGGCAGTGAAAAACTTAATTTTTTTTTTTCATGTTCTGTTTTATATATGACATTTTCATAAATTTATAACTTTTTGATTTACATCATAGAATTATTAAACACTTCACAAAGTTGTGAAATAAGTGTAATCGATTCTAAGGTTATTTATAGTGAAATTGCCTTAAAAATGAGTGGTTTTTGGCACTATTATAAACGTAAAATTAAATTAAAGTAAGAAGAGCAGATATTTGTGTCGGAAAAAATGTTTTATAGAATATTCCCCTATATTGTGTAGTTTATATTTGGGTTAGGATGTCCCGGTTAACTTTTATGATTTTTGATTTTTGTTACACGATAACTTATTCATTGGTTAGGATTCTGTGCAATAGAAAATAAAGCGCTTATTCCTGTGGCCGTCAGGCTCGAGGACAGTTAAGCTGCCCGAAGGCGAGAGCCACTCTACTGCAAACTGGCAATACCAGCTTCACTGCATTGTTTTGGAATAAGACCAAGAGAATACATTTAATAAATTTCTGTTAAATGCATGCAAACCGAGTGGGTTTGTATGCAATTAAGTAGGTGGCACCCCAAAGAAATTGAAAATACAAATTACTTAATCCATTATATGTGCAGGTCTGCCTCAGATATTATAAAACAGAAATCGAAACTAGCCAAATATTGTGTGTGTAAATCAAGCTTACATGGGGCACACACTAATAAACACAGTATAAATTTTTTTAATATCTTGGACTCGAAATTATATCCTTTTTGTATAGCTGTCACATTTTGTATGTCTCATTTAATTTTAAACATTAAAGTGCAAGTTTTTATAAAGTTTGTGCTTTTAAACTTTTACATAAAAAAATTAAATTTTTTTATTCAAGTGCAGCATTTCGCTACAAATCACATTGTTCTTTTGTAAATATTTCTTTTGTAGATAAGGTTTTTATGAGTTTGCTTAATTCTACAATTTTTTTTGGTAATTATTAAATTTAGAGAACAATTGTAAATAATGGAAAACATTCANAAACATTAAAAAAACCAATTTTTTCATACTACAAACGTAACTTTATCATTACCCAAAAGGGCGTTTATGAATTAGGCCTACATCCTAAACTATGCCATAGGGGGGAGGGCTATGAAAACCGGGGAAAATGTGGGGTAAAATCAGTAAACATAAACCCATAGGAAACATGAAAACACATCAATTTAACATTTGTCCACCCAATTTCTTAATATCTGTCCATCTAACTTAACCTAGCCCCACAATGATTTGATAACTATTTTACATTTTTTAAATAACCTTGACTTTTAGTGGTTTAACCTAACCTAGGATTGTGGAGTTTAAATATATCCTAGGATGTAACTGTTTTAATCTAACTTAGGATTTCAATAAAAACTTACGATTTTAATCTTACATAGGATTTTATGGTTTTTATTTAACCAATCCTCGGTTAGGTAAAAATGTAAAATAGTGATTTACACATAGTGGGCTTCGTTAGGTTAGTTTGGACATAAATTTCGTGGACATCCTTCGTCACATCTATCACCACCAGTCAATAAAGTAAAACCTCTGTAACTCACCTATGAGCAGGGTGGATACACATATTTGGCCGCCATGAGGTAGTTGTGTTTCATTTCAGTTACGTTGGGATACCTCCAGCCTAATATACTTTAGGAAACTGCACATAACCTTCTGATATTTCTCACCGACATGTGATTGCCTAACCCGGCGACAACGACACNATACTTTAGGAAACTGCACATAACCTTCTGATATTTCTCACCGACATGTGATTGCCTAACCCGGCGACAACGACACCTGTGTACTGCCTTACGTGAGCTCTAAAACTGTGGCACGTTGACCGCACTTCATTTCACATGCAACAATCCCACGATCTAACAAAAATTCAAACAACATATGCCAGGACCGCATAATTTCACCAAATGTAAACACGTCAAGAGAACACCTGCCACGTGGCCGATTCACAACCACAGAAGCACATGTACTTGCACACTACATTTTTACGCCACTGCTGATCAGATAACCACTCTCACACAGCTGGCCAACTCTCATGNACATGTACTTGCACACTACATTTTTACGCCACTGCTGATCAGATAACCACTCTCACACAGCTGGCCAACTCTCATTAAATCTCACGAGTTACTGACTACTGCAGCGCTAAAACCATTTCACCAAGAAGTTATTTCGTTGCTAATTTGTTTTAACTCTTATATAGACGCCATTGTGATATTCCGTCAATGTCGGCCTCTGTTGGTGTTTACATTTGGATCTAAGTTTTGTAATTTTGTAACATTTCCCGATAACATTTCAAACTAACTGAATGCCCCGCTTCGTCAAGAAAAAAGGTATACAAAAAGGTATGACTATCGTATATATATGGCGTTGTTTATTCCCTGTAGCTTTGTTGCCTAATATAAATAATTACCAGTTTTCTATGTACTGTATGGGAAGAAGACTGATAAACCATACCAGTACATTTCGTTGAACTGTTTCGTTGTTGTTTTTTTTGCATAAATCTAACGCTTCCATGAATTCTGTAAACGTAAATCCCAAAAATAGTATATTCATGGAAACTAAGCACATTAAAGTAAAAGAATATTGATTACTCACTGACGTAATCTTGGATTTCCTCTTCTCGGCAATTTTAAAAATTAGTAAAATTTTTGACGAAAGCAGGGATTTTTTTGAAGTGGGAGAAGAGAAAGGGCCTCATGTTGAATATGATGTATGATTATTGGCGAATACAGCTTCAAAAACCAAGGTATTTTTTAGAGTAAATACACAGTCAATAATAAATTCTGGTCATTATAAACGAATACATACTTTCGGAAAAATAAAGCAGGTAGAAGGGTTTGCTGGATCCCCAACAGTGTCCCCTCCCTATCCTGAATACACGTCTGTAAGGGAGTAAAAAATATAAAACCTTCTTATTTCAAACCGGTGAAATCATGAAACATTTTGACAGAAAACAGGTTTGTGTGTGTGTGTGTGTGTGTGTGTATGTACACTGAGGCGACAAAAGTCATGGGATACCTCCTAATATCGTGTCAGACCTCCTTTTTCCCGACGAAGTGCAGCAACTCGACGTGGAATGGACTCAACAAGTCGTTGGAAGTCCCCGGCAGAAATATTGAGTCTTGCTGCCTCTATAGACGTCCATAATTGCGAAAGTGTGGCTGGTGCAGGAGTTTGTGCACGAACTGACTTCTCGATTATGTCCCATAAATGATCTATGGGATTCATGTCGGGCGATCTTGGTAGCCAAATTATTCGCTGGAATTGTCCAGAATGTTCTTCAAACCAATCGCGAACAGTTGTGGCCCGGTGACATGGCGCATTGTCATCCATAAAAATTCCATCATTGTTTGGGTACATGAAGTCAATGAATGGCTGCAAGTGGTCTCCAAGTAGCTCAACATAACCCTTTCCAGTTAATGATCGCTTCATTTGGACCAGAGGACCCAATCCATTCCATGTAAAAACAGCCAACACCATTATGGAGCCACCAGTAGCTTGCAAAGTTTCTGGTTAACAACTTGGGTTCATGGATTCGTGAGGTCTGCGCCACACTCGAACCCTACCATCAGCTCTTACCAACTAAAATCGGGACTCATCTGACCAAGCCACGGTTTTCCAGTCGTCTAGGGTCTAACTGATATGGTCACGAGCCCAGGAGAGGCGCTGCAGGCGATTTCGTGCTGTTAGTAAAGGCACTCGAGTCGGTCTTCTGCTGGCATAGCCCAGTACAGCCAAAGTTTGCCACACTGTCCTAACGAACACGTCCGTCGTACGTCCCACGTTGATTCCTGCGGTTATTTCACGCAGTGTTGCTTGTCTGTTAACACTGACCATTCTGCGGACACATCGTTGGTCTCGGTCAATAAGTTCAGGCGGTCGGCCACTGCGTTGTCCATGGTGAGAGGTTATGCCTGAAATGAGGTATTCTCGGCACACTGTTGACACTGAGGATCTCGGAATGTTGAATTCCCTAACAATTTCCGAAATGGAATGTCCCAAGCGTCTAGCTCCAACTGCCATTCTGCGTTTAAAGTCTGTTAATTCCCGTCGTGCGGCCATAATCACGTCAGAAACCTTTTCACATGAATCACTTGACTACAAATGAAAGCCCAACCAATGTACTGCCCATTTATACATTTTGTACGCGATACTACTGCCATCTGTATATTTGCATATTGCTATCCCATGAATTTTGTCACCTACGTGTATAATACGCTTTACAAAATATATATCCACTTAAAATTGAAAAAAAAACACATATAATTAGCTTGATTTTTGAAACATTGCATCTATTACAACAGTTATATAGATACTGCTCAATTGCGCAATTTTTTTAAAATACTTCATTAGTTTATTCTTATTTTTGTTATTTTGAACCCTCTTCCAATTCAGTACATGTAAGTTTAATAAATTTCATATGAATAAAATAATTGTTTTTTGCCGATATGAACTGTATAAATATTCACTGATGCAGTAGAACTCTGTTTTAACATTTATCAAGGTTCCGACGAAATGTCAGCCTTATAAAAGGGAAAACCTTATAAGTGGGTCATTTTGTTTTGAAAAACATGTTTTTGGACCAAGAGAAGGCAGCTTATCAAGGATGGAAATGTTATAAGGGGGTTGCTATAACAGTGTTCCTCTTTATGTATTTGTGTCGCATATATTACATTTAGGTTTTTTGTACAATATTGGGCAAGTACAGTTATATGTAACTGAAGTATGACCTGTTGTGACTGGAACACCCACATTTATTAAAAATGTAATATATAAAGAGTGAGAATGTTGAGTAAAGTATATATTTTTTTCCAGGAATTCGAGCAGCCCGCAGCACCAGTCTGTTACGAGCAGCCAGCGTAACGCGACAAGACCAGTTCTCTCCCAAGGCTAGTTACCTGTACATGGTGGCTGCCAAACAGAAGTGTCCGACTTGAGTTTTACCAAAGAAGTGTTGCGCTTTTCGGAAAAGACTTCGAATGGCAGAGGATGTGTGCAATATGCAGTGTTTTAATGAACTGGCTGCTCACGTAGATGATGCGACTACCAGTTCATCATGTCGTAAGTAAGGAAACAGAAAATGAAACATAGAGGAGGAAGATTCTCAATTCATGACAAGATTTTAGCTCTTTTATTGTACCAACATAGCGGCAAGGCGTACAGATTGCTGTCAGAAATGTTTCCTTTGCCTTCACAGAAGACGCTGTCTGAAGTTGCTGTCTGATATTCCATCCAACACTGGCATTTATCAAAGTGCAATGGAACACTTTAAGCAGACTGTTTCCAAGTTGTCTGAATTTGACAAATATTGCTGTCTGGTGTTTGATGAAATGGCAACTCAGCAAGGGCTTCAGTACGGTGTGGCATCAGACAGTATAATAATATTTGAAGATTTAGGTGTTGAAGATAGAGCGCTTAAATTTCCTGATCACGTTCTTGTTTTTATGATTCGTGGTTTGAAGATAAAGTGGAAACAGCCTGTGGCATTCTATTTCTGTGACACCACTACGAAAACTGCCCCACTGTGCAAAATAATTAAAGGAGTTATCAGGAGTTCTCGTTTATGTGGGCTGAAGGTTGCAGCCACAGTGTGTAACCAGGCAGCAATTAATTTTTTACTGGAAGAGACAAGACAGCCGTGTTTAAGGAAGGGCATCGAAAATATATATCAGGGTTTTTTAGTAGATGATGAAGTCGTCGTGACACTTTATGACAAGTCTCATTTATTGAACGGAGTGCGCAACATAATTAATTGACAAAATATATTACATTGAAATGAAAATTTGCACTCATATGGCTTCTTGGAAACATGTACAGCAATTTTATGAACTTGATCAGGAGGACTGTGATTTATAAATGTGCCCCAAACTGACAGACGAGCATATAGTGCTGGAAAAAATAAATTAGAGGAAGGTGAGTAGCTGTGCCCAAGTTTTTAGCCAGCGGATATCTGCCTCCATGAGAGTGCTGGCCAAAGACGGGAGTTACGTTCCTGATTTGGATGTCGAAGCTGCTGATACAACCGAGGTGTGCTGTTACGTATGTTTCGCCACATGTGGACTTCTAGGATGAAGTAACAGGTGTTCTGAGAACTGCCAAGTGTTACAATAACAACGGAAAGGCGTCAGTTAAACCATTCCACGCTCTTTGAAATATCCTTGGAACAAATTCAGTAAATGTGGATTCAAATATTTTTGTGTCTGAAATATCAAGCCGGATCCATAAGAAAACTTTTTTGTTGTGTGAGAAGTCATGATTGCCGCAATTTAAATATAATGTGTTCTTTTATCAGGCCATTCAAATCACTTCTCATTAGCAATGTCATGTCTCCAAACTTAGAAGGCCCTAACTGCAAAGAAGCCACTTCAGCTGGAGCGTTAGATACTCTGCGTTCTTTTGTTACTGGTGGCTTTGAGGTCTGTGTGTTACTGAATGAATATGGTGCAGTTTAAAATAACTCACATGCCTCTAAGTTGTCTGTAACAAGCTTGCATTCCGGTGATATTGAAAACAAGAAAACTTATTTTTCGGCTGCAGCGAAGACATATGTGAGTAGGTATTTAGCACGACAAATTATGAAGCGTTGTAAAGGGTGTAAAACATGCTGTGATAACTTGTCATCACCAGGCAACATAAAGTATTTTCTAATAACTGCTATAGAATTTTCTTCCAAAGCATTATGCCCCCCAAAAATCAAGTTCAGCGGAGTTTTTGTCCTAATTGCGCACAGAGTTGTTGGAAATTTGCCATTCATGGGTCATCGCAGTGGATTGTTGAAACTTTTAAGTGCTCGGGTTTGGAAATTAGTGAATATTGGTTGTCGAAAATGCAAGGAACCCAGTACTTAAAAACCGTTTGTTTCTTTCGCTTTTGAAAGGCTGATACAAACGTGGTGTAAAAATGTAAATACAATTTTGTCTGTAAAAAGATGTACATCCCTGTCAGGTCAGTGTTCGCTTCTTTGGAGACACTGTGAACCAGCTGGCATACGAAGGTGTCTGAAGTACAAACGCAAGAAATAAATGTGACTTGCCTTCAGAACAGAATAAATCGTGTTGTGGTACTGTGTATTTTTTTTAAATAGTGTAGTGTTATACTGTATATACTTTGCCTAACTGTTTGTTATGTTGTTCAATTATTGAATTGTAGTATTTCTGGAAGAAATTAATAATCGACATGTTATTCAGTATTGCTTTCAACATTTATAAATAGTTAATCATATCTACAGTGTTCAATTGTTTGTAATATGACACATCTTCTAAATCTGTTGTCACTTCTGAAGGAATAATTTTGTGTATGCTATTCAGTATTGCTTCTTCAGATATACAGATTGCAATTTTAAGACGTAAACGTGTGATGGCATAGAGTAAGTGTGGATCGCAGGTTGTGAGCTAAATTAGATGTTTATTTAACATGTGTTGTGATTGCAACCAAAGTATTTTTAATGAAAACTATTTGTGGATGGCGCACATATATGCTGAGTCAAGTCACAGTTGAATGTAATTTATTTGGAAAATGCAGTCCTATAGTGTTGCTATTCACATTATTTATTTAATTACTTCCAGAAATAAACTTCATATATGTTGTTTATGGTAAGGTGAGCACTTTCGAAAGCTTTAATAATATCTACTTTTCATGCCATTTTATACCTTTCAGTTATTTGTAAATTTCTCATTGCGATGGGCCTAGTAACTTAATCCGTGCACCTGTAGTGAAAAGAGAAATATTTTGGGGACATTAATACAGTGGAGTCTCGGTTAACCGTCACTCTTTTAACCGTGAGTTTCTGTTAACCGTCAGTAAACTGACACGACAAGTAAAATAATAAAATTGGATACAGGAAACAAACTTAATAAACTAAAAATGAAATAACTTTTTTCTCGCTTCATATTATATCAAATAAAGAACATTATTGAGTTGAACAATACGTATACTGTACTGTAATACATATACGCAGTAAAAATACATTCTGTGCTGTGCGAAATGCAAATGACTCACTATTGTTGTTTATGTACAACCTACATATGTACTTCGTAGAATCGTTCCGTCTTCCTCACCATCCTACCGGAATTCTTAGACACACATCCGCCCTCCCATTCCTGCAGTTAGTTCAGTAGAGGTAATCACTTAGTCAGCAAATCATTGTCCTCAGTTTGTTGTCAAAGTGTAATGTGTTTAAAAATGTCTGAGAAACGGAAACGTGTTGTATTGGGACTCTCTCAAAAACTTGAAATTATAAAGCGACTGCGTAAAGGAGAAAGCGCGACGAGTATCGCTCCGCTATATGGAATCGGGCGGACGATAGTCAATGATATGAAGAATGATGCAGATAAAATCGAAAGTCATGTTTCAAAAATGCAAACGACAGACGGAGATGTCAAACTAAGAAAAACGATGAAGCCAGCAAAACTGTACCAACTGGATACAGTAATGTATCAGTGGTTAATTCAAACCCGCAGTCAAGGGATACCACTTTCTGGGCCCATAATAACGGCTAAAGCTATCGAGATGAACAAGAAGCTTGATAGGGATCCTTCATTTAAAGTTAATATAGGTTGGGTGGATAAATTTAAGGGTCGACATGGCATAAGGCGGTTGGATATATCGGGTGAAAAACTAAGCGCTTATAGTACAGTAATTTTAGAATATCGGGAAAAACTAATGAAAAAAATAAAATATATAAATTTGATTAGAGAGAAGGTTTACAACTGTGACGAAACTGGCCTAAATTGGAAAGCACTTCCCTGAAAACCTTAGCCTCCTTATCGGAAAAATCTGCACCTGGTTTTAAAATGCAAAAAGACCGCATAACTGTTGTGGTGTGTGCGAATGTAAATGTTAGACATATGTTTCCTTTACTAATCATTGGGAAATATAGAAAGCCTCGAGCTTTCAAAAATATGAATTTAAACGTCTTACCTGCCAAATATACTGCACAAAAGTGCCTATATGAGCAAGGACATATTTAATGAGTGGTTCCACAGTGTGTTTTTGTCAAATGTAAAATCACATTTTACATCGATCGGATTTCCTGAAGAAGCCATGTTATTAATTGACAATGCACCAACTCATCCTTCTCATGACTTACAAAGTGATGATGGAAAAATTGCGTGCCACTATTTGCTTTCTAACCTACCCCACTAATTCACCCCATGGATCAGTGTATTATTGAAAGCACGAAAATGCTTTATTCAAAATGTTGTTTGAGTTGGGGATGAATTAATAAGTGTAAAGCAGTTTTGGAGGTCATAAACTATTAAAGACGCAATTTTTAATGGCAAGATATATCAGAAGAAAAATTAAAAAAGGCTGGAACAAACTGTGGCCGGAGACTGTAAACGAGAATGAGGCCATAAACGAATCTGGAAATTATGAGGAAATTTAATTGTGTGAAGGGAATCCAGGTGGAGAAATACATCAATAGGTAAGTAAGCGAATGGCGGGGAGTTAATAGATTTGACGGAGCATTTGGCATATTAAATGATGAAGAAGTTGTATGAAGTGCAACACAGGAGGTAGAATGTTTAAGTGAAGAAGAAAAGGATGATACACTCAAGGATTACCCCAAAATAATTAGCCACAGTGACTTTGAAAACATGTTTTCCAAGTGCATTGAATGGTACGAGCAACAAGAAGAGGCAGACGCTACACAGATATTACTCCTACGTAAGATACGCAACGCAGCAGCAACAAAAGTCCCCGGAGTATTACAACAAAGGAAAATGACAGACTTTTTAGGTAGGATTATACCACTGAACATATACATAATAGAACTGTATTCAATTTTGTTATTTTATAAACATAATAAACAGAAGTCTACAATATTTAATATCAAATACATACTGTGCTGTACATACTTCTATTGATTGCTACCTGTTTAAAATATAGTGCTAAATATTGCATACATTACTATCGCTGGTATCTGTCGTGTCTTTGAGGGGGGGCTTTCTATTATCCGTCTAATCTCTCAACCGTCACGGTGACTTTNATTATCCGTCTATTCTCTCAACCGTCAGAGTGACGGTCCCGAGACTGACGGATAACGGAGACTCCACTGTACATAAACAATAATCTTAAATGTATTGCAATGTGTATACAGCAGAAAATTTCAGATTGTTCTGCCATAAATGTAAACATTGTATTTTCAATACAATGTTAAGAGTTATTACTGTTTCTTTTAATTCTCTGCAAACTTAACTGAGAGCATTTACACCAGTTTTGGGGTAACATATAAGCAGTTAAAGAGACTCTTAATTTTTTTTCAGTGTTTTACTTTAAAAGAGTGTTGCATTTAGTTCTGAAAATATTTGCAACCTCCATTTATTAATGCAACATTTACATTGGAATATATATGTTGTGTTCCTGAATATATTTTATACATATATATATATTGACTGTTAGTTCTTGAAACAGTGAAAAACGTTTTTAGGAATTTCAAATTGCAGTAATGTCGTTTGTATTTATGCCCTTATTTGTGTACCCAATACTATAAATGTTAACAATTGCACATTGAGTATATGTTTGAAGTGAAATTTTTCGGTTATTATGTGTGTCAAATGTGTAAGACTTTATTTTATTTAGCGTAAAAAATACATGATTTGAATGATTTGTTTCTATAAGAAAAGAAGTGAGATACTGTTATAAATTATTATGTGTTATAGGTTGTGTAGTTGTTACTTTAATTGCTTTAGGATTGTTACATTTTGCATCTTGCATATACTGTTATAGCACAGACAAACTTTCCTATGCTAAAACTGTGCTGAGTGCATCTTCAGGAATATAGCAGTTGTTTCATCTTGTTCTAAATATTGTGCATAATTATCTCTCCATTGAGAAATGTGAGACATATACTACTAATATAAGTACAACACACCATGCGTATTTATTGAAATAGGCTCATTGTACGGCAAAGTAGAATTATTCTGTTTAAAATGCAATTTTTTTGGATACTTGCAAATTGACAGAAACTTGGTTAGAATCAATAACAAATCACTAATATTAAATTTTTTTTAATTGTTTCAGCTACTAAAATATAATTAGGTATATTTCGGGTCATGCAGTTAAATTAAAATGATATATGTTGTGATTATTATATATATATATGGTAGCACTGCTACGAGATTGTACGTCAGACGGTTAGATCAATTTATTTTTGAAATACTTGAACATGGAGTACATTTCTATGTTTTTTCAATGTCATATTAGCTTTTAAAATGCAGTTGTGTTATTGCACAGCTAAAATTCAAGGCTTTAGTGATTAATTTTATTTTTGCACTGTATTTTTACAGGAATTGTTTCTCAAGTCCCTGTCATAAAAGCAAAATGAATGTATAGGGGAGAACCTTTCACACATCTGTGCTCCTCTTAGAAGCTTTGTGATACATTTGCAGTTTCATGCCAGCCTGAGAAGATCCTCTGTAGCCGAAGCCCTAGTGGGTCAGTGGTGAAGATCCAGCAGCTCTTGTAGGCACACACTTTTGCGGCCATACTACTTGAATCCGTTCAACACACACTCAGTAGCATTTAGATAGCAGCTCCCCCTCCCCCCTTCCCAAATTCCTCAGCTTGGCAAACTAGGGGTGTGAATACACACACCACTTGTATCACTTTTTGGAGCAAATAGCACCAGTGAACTTTGTTTGCCAGCAGAATTCGATGGAATATGATAATAAATGCCATATGTTGCAAAATCCTTCGAAATTAAACATTTTTCTTTGGTTTTTGATGACATAGTTTTGTTTAGTGTGATTACAGATGTCAATTTTATTTTTTGCATACCATATTTATGTTGTAATCCCAGAGCGGGTTTTGGAAGATGGCTGATAACCATGAAAGCAGCTTGTGTCTGTGTAACAAATCCGCCAATGAAAAAGCGTTAGTCAAAAGGGATACATTACTGTGTTTCGTTTCCTCTCCTTTCCAAAAATAAAAAAAAATATAAAAATGAATCACATATTGTTTCCCCTTGCTTTGCTATTTTTCAAAATACATCTCGTACATACCCCCAGGAAGATTTTTTTAGCATATAAATATGTTAGAAGTGTAAATATTGTTGAGATGCTCAGCTCATAACAATAGACTTACCGTTTAGTCCTATTTAGCAATTGTGTTACACTTAAAATACCTCGCAACTGTATACACGGGGTCGCAAATACATTTACTAATAAGTGGTTACAAAATTTACAAAAAGTAAGTTACCGATATAACTAACGAGCCAACTTTCCTCTAAATGTATGCAAATAGTATTGAATAAGGTATTAATCAGTGCATATTGTAGTTGGGCCTCACGACCTTCCTGACAGAGATATAATTAGAGATGAAACCAGAAACATAAGCAACATTAGTGAGACAATTACAATTTAACACGTGCCTTGCCTTGGACTCAAACCCAGAACACTATGTACTGTAAGCAAGCAAACAACTCTATTACAAAGAGATCATTAGAAACATCCACTATGGTTGCTATCAGTCTATTCTTATATACTTATAGGGCAGTTATTTTGAAAATGAAGTATCTGAGTATGTTTAAACATGTATGATAACCTGCCCTATGTTAGAACTAATTGCGTGCCAAATTTTGCGGGAATGAGTTTATTGCTCCCTCAGATATGGAATAAAAACTATATATACAGTCATATATATATATATATAGTCTTTTGGTAATATCTTACAAAAAGGTGGATGAAAAGAAGCTATGTGAAGACATATTTCATTTTGGTAATATATACTACTCGCATACTAAATTAGGTTAAAATTGGTTGTACTGTTTTTTAGATATAGCATACATTGCTAAAATGGTTATAAACCTGCCTTTTTAAATGCATTTCTGAATTTCTTAAAACACCTATTCACATGACCTCTAGTTTGGAAAATTTGGTGGTAATTGGTTGAGTTGTTCACAAGATATTATAAATAAATTTTACTTTCCAATGCGGTTCGATCTTATAAAAATGTAGACAAATGTGAGTTATTTATTGACATATTTGATGTTTATAATAGATACTTGCATCTCACCAAGTTTGGTCGAAATGTTTCCAACTGTGTGGTATGCACAGCACCTTAAATTAAAGAAATAGTATATGTCAATTATTTTGAAAATATCTGAATTGCATAAAGCACATTAAATTGCATGGCCTCTCATAGTATTACTAATTTGGTAAATTAGGCATTTATTGGTTGTTTTGTTTACAATATATTATATGAAAACATTATTTGTTAATGTTGTGCAATCTTACAAAATAACAAACTAAATAATAATCGTTATCGGCATATTTTATGTTTGTAATAGATAATAACAGCTTACCAAGTTTATTAGAAAGTGGTAAAATAATATATATATGGCTGCTATTTTGAAAATAAGTGCACTGAATTACTTAAAATATAACGATTTACGTATCCTCTAGTAGTTCCATTAGTATGCAAAATTTGGTACCAATAGGTAAGTTTTTTTACAAAATAGTATATTTAAGATTATTAAAAAAAAAAAATGCAGTGCTGTTATATAAAATAGCAGGTAAAAGAATATTTCCTGGCATATTTCAAGTCTGTAATAGATACTTACACCTTACCAAGTTCGGCTGAAATTGTTCAAATGGTGTGGCAACTAAAGCCAATTAACTAAAAATACTTATATCACAACCATTTCGAAAATAAGTCAGGGATGTGTTTAAATAGCATATATATACATTGGCCACCAAAGTATTACTCATATGCCAAATTTGTTGGGAATTTTGTGATTAGTTTTCCAGATACGAGGCAAAAGCGTTATTTTATAATGTAGTGCTATCTTCCAAAATAGCGTACCAATAACTCTAACAGTCTCTTTTTTCAGTGCTTTTATGATAAATTATTAACCTACCAAATTTGGTTTCAATAAGTTGAACGGTTACTGAGATATGACGATAAGCTTTATGTTTTTTAATGTTCAACCAATGTCTCCCACTCCCCTCCACCATGGCAATTAAAACTCTACATTCTATCAGATACAACATTTAACTGTATTTGATTGGCTGATCAGTATTAACTGTTGTATAGAGGCAGTCATTTCAAGCTTACAGGGCTATTTGATTCTGGTTTTATATGTACTTTGACTTCATTCAGTGTCCCTGCATTTAGCATATAAATGTAGTAAATATAAGTGCGATGTGATATTTTATGTTAATTGTGTTGATACCCTGGCTTAAAATTTTTGGTTCCACGAATTTGTCCACAATATTGGCGACATTTGCAATAACCTCTTTGGTTTGCAGCCATTACTTTGAATTTTCATCGCCCATGAAATGTGGAATAACTGTTTACAATGGTGTGTGAAATAAAAATAGCTTTTTGTCGACTTTCAATAGGAACTACATATGATGGGCCGGTTGTTGTCTTTGGTGCAATGGGGTCGTACTCAAAAGCCTTAGTGCTTAAACTTCGTTTCAAGTTAGTGTAATGTAAGGAATTATATTCAGCTGGTTCAAAAATTGTCCAGTACATGTTTGATCTATTCTAGTAATTTTAAATTAAATATCATTAATATTACATCATAACTAAATGGAAAAAACGTTATAATAGGCCTATCATATTTATCAGTATTTGTCACCGGTGCAGCTCTAATCACAGTTGACAAGAATGCTGTGGAAAAGTTGCAGAAATTCTCAGTAGTATAAGAGGTTATTGAATTATGTTTTTTTATAACTGTTGTGTACATTGTTTGAATAAAAATTCAAATATATATATGTATATATATATATATATGTATATATAGGTATATTTTATGTGGGTGCGATACATGTCCCAATATTGGTATTAGGTTTATATGATATTTCGGTTGCAGGCAATGTATGAATAAAGATTGAAGAAAATATTGTGTATATATTTTCCATATTTGAAGTTCCAATTTCACGTGATGCTTATTAAATTAATGCTTTTTATAAGTGCTTTATAAGTGAATAAAAACTGAAAGGAGAAAATTGTATCTGTTTTACATGTTTGTATTACTAAGTTCCCATTTTTTTATGGTTTATTCAAGTTAACTTGAGTAATTTTATTGTTATTGCATTTAACGGGTATGTGAAACATTATATTGCATTTTTATTGAAGCTCATATTACACAAAATGTTTTACATGGTAAGTGCTTTAAACATTTTGCTTTTATTTTAACTTATATATATATATATTTATATACACACATACATATAAAGAGAAAAATACACACACAATATAAATTTCACTTTAAGAATGACCAAAAATTACTTTATAATAAAATTTATATATTATTCTATATATTATATTTCAATATATTTAGGGAGGTTTACATTACAAGAAACTGGTACATAGAGCACTTTTGGACTGAGCTATTCAAAATTGCCGCCACTCCTACATNAAATAGCCGCCACTCCTGCGTAGTTCGGTATGCAGCCACCGAGCGCTGCAAACAGTGTATCAGTACTCCTTGACAGAGTGCCCTTTCTATACATATTATCCCTTTCCTCTGATATCCGCCTCTGACTCGAATACAACTCGGGGGTTGTTGGAGAGCGGCAAGTGTTCCCAACACTCGCCAAACAACTTCTCGCTCCCCGCAACCACCACCCTGCCATTCCTTGTCAAGTCCTGCCAACCTCGCTCCAGTCTCGCGCAAGGATCTCAGGGCAAAAACAGTAGGCCGGCGGGCGGAGGTCGGGACAGTGAAACAAAGCGGAACTTATTAGGAGATCCGGGGATGATCCGACAACCGCGTTTACCGAGTCTAGACACCTCCTCCGCTTTCTCCCTGCATTCAAATAATCTCGGCTGTTGTTGGTCGGACTGATTGTTCGGACGCCGCTCTTCGTGCAGCGATGTTGCTCCACTGCCATGCGTCCTCTTTGTAGGCGATTTGAAATTTTACATCCTTATTTCCTCTGTTATTAAGGCGACTGTTCCCCTCACAGGGTAAATATGTTGTTCGCAGGTCTACCGCAGCTGTGTATACGCGTATGAATATCCAGGAGTGGAAAATATGTTTTCTCCGTACATCCGTGATAGTTTTCCTGCACTGCATTGTAGATAAGCGCAAAGTTTTTTTGTATTTATTGTATTAAATACGATGCCAAGTGTAGACATTTTCTCAAAAAGTAATGTAAAATATGCTTGAAATAATTTATTCACTTAAATATGGGATCTGAATTTGGTTTACATTGCATAATAGCAAACATTTAAGTTTCCAAGCAACCTATTGAATATTTTTTTTATTTTAGACGAAATAATTATCATCTGGTTAAAGTTTAGTTATGATATTAAATACAAACTTAAACAGACCACTCCCTACGATGTCTGGGAACATATATATTTGCATTGTTTGTATATATATATATATATATATATATACACATATATATACACTTACAACATATGCGAATAACCTTATGTTTATATATAGGCTGTTATAGTTAAATAAACGGGGGTTCCTTTCGTGCTAGTTCATTAACCACGCCGCACCTGTTAGCAATAGTTGGATCATACAATATGCCTGGGGCAAGTGCATATTCTCTCAAATCCAAAAGACTTAATTTTAAATATAACTTACACCTAACGGTTTGGACCTAAAATATATACAAAAGTAAATATGTATATATTTCAATATTTCTGTCTACCTTGCAGTCACTTNAACGGTTTGGACCTAAAATATATACAAAAGTAAATATGTATATATTTCAATATTTCTGTCTACCTTGCAGTCACTTGTGAAAAGTAGATTACGCCTAAATTTTTGTAACATCGATGCGTGATATTTCGTTGGTTTGAATAAAACAATGAAAATTTTTAAATTGTCACAAATATGAAACAAACACATTTGTTTATTACCACTGACATCCAAGTNAATAAAACAATGAAAATTTTTAAATTGTCACAAATATGAAACAAACACATTTGTTTATTACCACTGACATCCAAGTTTGAATATAATAAAAACCTTTCCATTAATAACCTGTAAGTGCACACGCGAAAACTGCGATGAGCGTCGAATTACGGAGATGAATTACATATTTAAAAATTCGGTTATTACTTTTACACTTACATTTAAAACGTCTTAAGATGTAGATCTCAAGTATTCTCCATTTACGTTTTAGAGTTGTAATTTGAGAGAATAGCTGTTGAAATTATTTTAAACGAAACCATAAGGCGTAAAAATTGTGAAAATTTGCATACCATCTTTTTTAAAAAAGTAAAAAATATAAAAAAATATTTTGAGCACTGTTTAATTTAGCAAATATTGAACAAACCTGTCTCAATATTACGAAAACAGTTTTAGTACATGCTTTAGTTTTGTCTCTGCCTCACAAGCTAAATTTTTTTAACGCTCGGTGATGTCAAAATAAGGCAGCTAATTACAAAATGGTTTCAACCTATTTGAAAACAACAGTATTTCTAACAGTTTTAAATCGTAATTTACTGCTCAAAAAAAGATTAGCTTACATAAGAATACATAATGATATATAGGAAAAAAAGTATAATACACTTCATGCTGTACTCCAAATAACATATAAAGTGGGGAAAATACAATACTCGTTTACATCATCACAGTATGAAACAAACAAATGGCATGAACTAAAAAAAACTTANAAGTGGGGAAAATACAATACTCGTTTACATCATCACAGTATGAAACAAACAAATGGCATGAACTAAAAAAAACTTAAATAGAGGATTCGCTTCAGATTCAATAACAACCAAAAGTGTCTTCTCAGATGCACTGACAAACTTCAATAACGTGTAGGACCTCCACGATTCCTGAGGCACGCTTGTATCCGACAAGGCATGCCAAAAACACGATCATTAAGCATTTCCTGAAATGAATTGTCCCATTCCTCAATTGCGGCTGTTTTCAGGGCCTCAGGTTGAACCTCATGTGTTTATGTACGTTCAATACGCATGTCGCTGGAGGGGAAGGCTCCAATNAAGTGGGGAAAATACAATACTCGTTTACATCATCACAGTATGAAACAAACAAATGGCATGAACTAAAAAAAACTTCAATAGAGGATTCGCTTCAGATTCAATAACAACCAAAAGTGTCTTCTCAGATGCACTGACAAACTTCAATAACGTGTAGGACCTCCACGATTCCTGAGGCACGCTTGTATCCGACAAGGCATTCCAAAAACACGATCATTAAGCATTTCCTGAAATGAATTGTCCCATTCCTCAATTGCGGCTTTTTTCAGGGCCTCAGGTTGAACCTCATGTGTTTATGTACGTTCAATACGCATGTCGCTGGAGGGGAAGGCTCCAATNTTTTCAGGGCCTCAGGTTGAACCTCATGTGTTTATGTACGTTCAATACGCATGTCGCTGGAGGGGAAGGCTCCAATGTTTATATGGTTCACACAACGTAGGTAAGATCCACCTCTGCTAGAAACATAAATATTAAGTATTCCTTGGCGAACGGGGAATATGTTAAATTTTTGTGAGCAGCATATTTATTTTTTTGACCACACAATATAGTCAGCGTTATTTTTAACATTTTTATTATGTAAAGTGAAATACTTGACAAAATCTAGTTCTCCATTGAAATAAATTTTGTGTTATTGTTATTTAGTGCAGTGACGTAGAAACGTAGTGAGTTTAACAAGCTGTTGTACCTGTACAGGTAAGAGATCCAGTCGTCCGCGAGTATGTGTGCGAGAAGTTTCTTGCATGCGACATTCATTTGTTCCTAGTTCGAAAAAGTCTTCTCAACGGTGAAGTAATGGCAATCAATAGCGATAAGCGAGTTAAATACTGCCTTTCCCTTTCTTTTTTTTTTTTTGTATGGAATAACTTAACCATGGTATAAAAATAATGTCTTCGTATCAGGAAAATCTCACAGGCAAAAAAAACGTTTCTTCTCAGTGCATGCCCAAATTTCTGAACCCAAATATCACCGTCTTCTAATATGTGTTACTTTGCTTTATGTGAAAAACAATCACCCAATAAAAAAAAATCGTTGCTCAGGAGGATTGTTGTCAAGTTCATTTCTGAGATTTTTGGAAACGTATAGTAAACACAGGGAGGGGTGATTGACATATCTTGTTACATTTTCTTTCTCTGATAAAGAGGCAAGGTTCTGTGGTAGTTCAACTTTCACCAACAAATTCCATTCACTAACAACCAGAGAAATAATGGTTTCCGTTTGAACAATGAGGTGATAAATTATTAGGGTTTTCGGTTAATACCATACAACTTTCTGTAGATTTAGTAGCGCATTATCTAAATCTTACAGCTAATTCTTGCACGTGAAATTGTATTTTTCTTTGACCTATTAGCAATATACTGTAATACAAAAACAGAAAAAGTCAATTCTAGAAACAACTGAGGCAATGTAATATAACGTACTACATTTAATGGTGTTGGCGCATTCTGCGTCCCTATATTTTATTCGTCAGAACACACGCTCTGGCGAAGCTCGCAGGCGGACGACCGCAATAAGGATTAAGGGTTTTGTGGACGTGCCGGCAGAGTGACGCCAGGAGCCTCGCAGCTGCAAAGGCACGCTACCAAAGGTTTCTGCACGTGCAAGTGTTCCTGCACGTGCAGACGACATCCGGAGACAACGGAAGGCACCAGGGCACGGACACAGTTGCATTTTTCAGCTGCCCAAGGGATACCGAGATCTTACTACCAGCGGCGTCTGTCCCGGGCTTGTACCGCAATAAACCATGAGAGCTTTTAGCGGGCGTGCTGGGGAGAATTACGACACAATATCCGGAGGCATAAGTGCGCCGAACCAAAGNTGCAACTGTTCCTGCACGTGCAGACGACATCCGGAGACAACGGAAGGCACCAGGGCGCGGACACAGTTGCATTTTTCAGCTGCCCAAGGGATACCGAGATCTTACTACCAGCGGCATCTGTCCCGGGCTTGTACCGCAATAAACCATGAGAGCTTTTAGCGGGCGTGCTGGGGAGAATTACGTCACAATATCCGGAGGCATAAGTGCGCCGAACCAAAGATAACACCCAAGACTTCCCGCACATGCAGAACGGAACAATAAACTTCCAGGCCAGAATCGAGGGGCGACGCCAGGCCAGCTGCGGACCACACGAGCAGCGGCCACGTGTTTTATGACGCAGGGGGCGACAAGCACCCCGGACCACGTGCAGAGACGGGGGAAGTTGAATATGGTGATGGACGCTACAAAACCACACGAAGGAGGGAGCAGTGGGGCAGTCAGTCGAGTGACGTCGAAGCAGTCAGACGGGGGACCTGAAGCGAGGCGTCCGGGTCGGAGCCGGACGAAGCCAGTGCGATGAACGAGTCAGTCAGTCAGTCAGTCGGAGTCAGTCGAGGATCGAAAATGCATCACGATGTCGACCTCAGTCGGTGGCCATCAAGTGGGACGTGTGGCAGGAAGAATTCAAGAAAAGTCAGTCAGACTTCGTCAAACGCAGAGTACTGCGTGGACCCGAGAATGAGGAACTTCGAGGCCAGGCGTCGGGACGCCCCACCAAGCACCGGAGCAGTTCCAAGCCGCCAGCCGAGGGAAGACAACACCGCAGTGTCAGATAAGTAGTTCTACACCAGGTGTGAAGAATCCTGCCCCCCCCCCCACGACGCCAATCGCGGCGTCAAACCATACGTAGCCTGCATAGAAGAAGGGGAGGGGAGTTTGTCTCGTGAGTTCATGTACCAGTTAATCTGTTCAAGCAACAATAAATCTCGATTATGTGAACTCGCAAATAAAGTGTAATTTTATTAGTAAATTGGACTTAGAAACAACAGTGTCGACGTATCCCTACGCCCTGTCACTGAGGGCTAGCATGAAATGCTGGCGCCTCACGCCACAGAACAGAATCAATACATACTTCCAAACTTCAGCATTTGGCAGGTATCAGTGTGCACTGCAGGGTGGGTCTAGCAATCTAGCAATTCTGTGCAACTAATTTCTACCCGAAATTGGTTATCTGGAATTTACCTATAAATTATGGCTGCTTACAGCTGCATGTGTATATAACGAATTATGTAACTACAGTTACAGAACGTCCCATTGAAGTATTCAAAGGGATAGAGTATGGATGAGTTTTTATGCAGTTTCCTGCAGCAATGGACTGCGGCTATACAAAAACTTCCTAACTACACCAATAAAAAATGTGTACGGGGCATCATTAATTACAGAGTTATAAACCGTTATTTGAGTCTCCTGACCTCAAAGACTTGCCAAATACAATAATTTCTTTCATTTTAGCAATACCGAAAAACAATTATATCGCAATTTCCATAAAAATTATGAGCACACAGCAGAATTCGGGAAAAATTGTAAGTTATATACTATTCTCGGAAAAATGAGCACTTTTGAAGGCCCTCCTACTTTAAATAATAGTCAATAAATATATTTTATTTTAGCCTACGACGTTCACTTCCGAGTGCAGTGGAATATACAAATCGTGGTTTTTACTTACATAGCAATATTTGTTTTAAAAAGTGAACAAGGGATAAAAAATGGCTGAATGGACAAAGCAACTAGGGCCTTAAAAGTGCTTACTTTACTGTAAACACCCTATAACACCATTGCCACAACTAATTTATTTTATATCATCTATATAAAATTAGATTGTAACACAAAGTTTCATATCGTAATACAAAATTTTANTAGATTGTAACACAAAGTTTCATATCGTAATACAAAACACATTACAAACCACTCCATTTTTCTGGCGACTCGATATGCTAATACAATTAATTTAAAACTATTTTTAAAAATTAGTTTTTAGAAAATTTTGATTGTTTAGTTATACCTTACTTGTATATTGTCATTGTTTCTAGTAACAATTTTTTTTCGTATAAATACATATTTTTTTGACATCTACATATTGCTGATTTAATATTTTTGACATCAATCAAAATTTCTCCAATAACATGAATATGATAATGAATCGTAACAGAATAATAATGCAGACCCCATAAAAATTAAATAAAAATGTTAGTACGCTGATAGAAAGAGAATAAAAACGTTTAAATGTAATGGTTCTACTATTTATATTTTTATATTCGTTTAGTATAAGGCTTCATGTGACAATGTAAATACTACTTCAATTAAACTGTGTTAGTTTTATTCATAAAAAAATTTTGAAAATAACCTTTTTAGGTGATTACTGCTTGCAATTTTTAAGTTTAAAGTTAAAGAAATGTTCAACAATCCGTTCGTTGAAAACTTCAAATGGCCTAATATATAATGCATTTTAAATTAAAATATATATTTTGAGTTGCACTGCATGTTTTTACTGCACACTATAAACTCCATATAATAAAGCGTTATTTGTTTGCAGTAACTCAATAGTTAAGTGGTATGGCTTGAACTTTATGAAACCTAATTTTGAAATACAATTATTTCAGTGACGACAAAATATATTTTATTCCATTTTTTCCCAAAAAATTGACTTATCTTGGGCGTGTGGTTGTAATTATTGTTTGAAAAAAAGCACTCAAAAATATATCAACCTTTAAAGTGATGTTATAATTTTCATTTGCGTTTAGTTTCNTATTGTTTGAAAAAAAGCACTCAAAAATATATCAACCTTTAAAGTGATGTTATAATTTTCATTTGCGTTTAGTTTCGTTATGATGCGACATAGATAACATGTTCTGTAATGGACGCGATGACTCTGTGTGTGAACTTGTCACGTATCCACGAAATAGAGCTGTCTGGACTCTAAGAAGCATTTGTACACTTCATTGATCACCCCATTTGAATATAACGAGTTTCCTAACTGTGATTGTTTTCACCGCACACCAATTGCTTTTATGGGAACCTTCTTCTTCCATAGTTATGGAATTTTTGAATTTTCTAGCATGNTGGGAACCTTCTTCTTCCATAGTTATGGAATTTTTGAATTTTCTAGCATGATTATAATTTTTTTTTAAAGAAAGTTCTGAAAGAATTATTACACCCGACAAGCTATTTACCTTATGCTGCGGTACAGACATAACGACTGGGCTACGAATTCGTATTTACGCCACAATATTTGTTTTGCCAAATTTTGGTAGTATTAGAATTGTGACGTAAGTAAGTGTTCGTATTTTCATTGTCTTGTGTGTAGTGGCGTGTAAGTTTAATAATCCTAGTCTACGCACACTTTCTCCACACTTTTTCAGTCAGACTTTTGATAAATCACTCCATGTACGACGTGTATCACTGTTCCAAAATGTGCAATGTTTCACCAGCGTNTCAGTCAGACTTTTGATAAATCACTCCATGTACGACGTGTATCGCTGTTCCAAAATGTGCAATGTTTCACCAGCGTTTCATACTTTTGTTGACGTTCAAATTCTTATTATTTAGTGAATTGAAAATGTATTGATATCTTATGTATCAATTAAAATATTTAATTTAAAATAATAAAAATTAAAAAGGAAGAAAATAAGAGTGATGGTGACGCTTAGAAAGAAACAGTTCGTATCCAAAATATTATTACACTAAATAGGCACGTATACGGTGCGCTGTCCCTTTGGTGTAATTATCTAGAATTAGTTAAGCTTTGTTTCCAAGAGGCGGAGGAATATACTAAAAATATAACTTTAACGGGGCCTCAAAAACGTTGGAAATAAGCGTAAAGTGACTATAGTTGGTTACTAGGGTACTTATGGAATTAACTTATTTTTTAAAATAAAATAAGGTAGAAAAGCCTCGAATCCAATATGGCGGGGAGAGATTTTTTTTTAAGCTGATTTTCCGTTCAAGTAATATGCGTTTAAGAACAATACAAAACGTATATTATTCTTCGGACGTGAAAAGTTACTTGATTGCTATAAATAAATAAATACATGTGTCTTATGTAATAAAATATTTTTGAAATTAAAAGTGTTTTTTTTACAGTGCAAATCTTCTCACAGTTCGGCGGTCTAGCAAGGCGACACCGTCCAAACCACATCCCAGCCATAATTGAGCGTATAGCCACCTCGCGCTGTGGTTGAGAACACCATTACATCCAGGAAATTGGTTCTCTCGTCTTTAGCAGAGCTATGTATATGGCTCGACCACTGTGCCACCAACGGGCCCTGGATGTAGGAGTTGTTGTTTTATTCATGAAGTCAAGAGGTAGCGTACGAGAGCAAGGTCCTCTCCAGTCGTGGAGTCTGGAAGGCGAGTAGCGAACTGCCCTTCCGCGTCGGCAAAAAGGTGGCAACATCCACTTCGTGTGCTCAGTGGTTGTTCTGCATGTTCTCGTCCCAGAGCAGTCTTGTACACCAGGCAATCCGTCTTCCTCCGAACATACAGGCAGAATATCAAATAACACCCAAACTTTGAGGGTCTAATATCAAAGTCAAACAACCTATAACCTTAGTTGAAAAATCAAATGAACAGTGGAACTGTGAAGTTTATTTACCATACATTCATAAATGTTCAATTTGGCCACAACGTGAGGCCCTAACGACATCTACGCGATAATCAAACTAGTTCCAATCTCTTGTCAGCATATCCGGTGATATGGTTTGGATGGCGTCCGTAATTCGCGTTTTGAGGTCGTCAATGTTAGCCTGCAATGGTGGACGAAACACTTAACTCTTTATGTACGCCCATAGAAAAAAATCACTCGGGGTAAGATCCGGTCTTCTTGGGGTAAGATCCGGTCTTCTTGGGGGCAAGTGATGAAGAGCCTGGTCACCAGCTGCCTCTCGACCAGTCCAGCGTTGCGGTAACGTCTCGTTCAGGTATACGCGAACAGCTAGATGCCAGTGGGGTGGCGCGCACCATCCTGATGGAAAATGAAGTCCCCCGCCGCCTTTTCTAACTGAGGAAACAACCTCTCTGTAAGCATGTCCAAATAAGGGATTCCAGTAACAGTAGGCTCGTGAAAAAAAAGGGCTGAAAACAGTGTCTTTGGAGACAGCGCAAAACACTTTTACTTTGGAGGAAGTGCGCTCGTGTTCGGTGTTTTCAAGGGTAGGCTCCTGACCCCATATCCGCACGTTGTACGATCACCTTGCCATTTGTGTGGAACGTCGCTTCATCGCTAAACACCAGCTTATACGGGAAGGCATCGTCTACCTCGTTCTGAGCTAGAACGAACGCGCAGAAATCACGTCTCAGTNGTCCCCCGCCGCCTTTTCTAACTGAGGAAACAACCTCTCTGTAAGCATGTCCAAATAAGGGATTCCAGTAACAGTGGGCTCGTGAAAAAAAAGGGCTGAAAACACTTTTACTTTGGAGGAAGTGCGCTCGTGTTCGGTGTTTTCAAGGGTAGGCTCCTGACCCCATATCCGCACGTTGTACGATCACCTTGCCATTTGTGTGGAACGTCGCTTCATCGCAANTTCAAGGGTAGGCTCCTGACCCCATATCCGCACGTTGTACGATCACCTTGCCATTTGTGTGGAACGTCGCTTCATCGCAAAACACCAGCTTATACGGGAAGGCATCGTCTACCTCGTTCTGAGCTAGAACGAACGCGCAGAAATCACGTCTCAGTATTTTATCCCTTCCGGTAAGAGCCTGTACAAGCTGTAACCTGTATGGTTCGTACAGCAATCGCTTTCGCAACACTCTCCATACTGTTGATTGAGGGATTTGCATTTCCTGGCTAGCTTGTGAAGTTGATTTTCTCAGGCAGCGAACGAATTATTGTTGAATCCGTTGCACATTCTCTTCGGACACACGCGGCCGCCCGAAACTTTTGCCTTCGCAAAGGAACCCTGAGTCACGGAATTTATGAAACCAACGTACGATACTCCACCTATCGGGAGGACGACGTCCGTATTTGTGACGGAATTCCCGTTGAACAGTCACAACCAATTCACATTTAGCAAAAAGAATAACACAGAATGCCTTCTGTTGTTCCGTCGCCATTGTGATGCGGACTAACACACAACACACGCTCATAGTGCGACGACAGACACTCCCAGTATCATCTCTCGGCACATAAAGTAAACATCAGACCATCCCCTTCACATTGATGTGTCGAATGCCAGCTCGCTTCTCCCTCACCACCTCAAACTGAGAGTTACGAACGCCATCCAAATCGTAACACCAGACGTGCTGACAAGAGCGTGGAACGAGTTTGATTATCGTGTATAAATCGTTTGGGCTGCTCATAGTGGTCATATGGAACATTTGTGAATGTATGGCAAACAAACTTCACGGTTCCACGGTTCATTTCGTTGGTCAATCAAGGCTGTAGATTGTTTGGTTTTGATGTTATAGAACTTCAAATTTGTGGTATTCATTTATACTTACTCTGTACTTCAAAGCTCGGTGTCCTCCACTGTACATATATGATTATTTAATTTTCTGCTGATTTGAGTTAATTTTTTTTTTAAATTTTGTATGACAACGGTATTCCTTAGAAGACTCAATTATGCTTACATATAGCCTCTTTCGCCGACCTTTATGTAAAAAAAGCCAGGTGAGAAAATTTAACATTTGCATATTTCCAGAACTATTAAACTAATTTCCACCAAGTAGTTTTGTAGGAGGCCATGAAAACTTAATGATTTTAGTGGGGTCAGGCACTTATTTTCAAAATGGGAGTTACATAAATAATTAAAATAAATTTGTCATACATATTAAGCAAGCTAACAAAAGTCAACCAAACTTTGTATACTGACGGTATATATTATACGCTTTGCGTTGGAAGATATCGCCAAATAAAATTTTCATGCCATATCTCGGGAACCAATAATCCGAATTGCACTAAATTCTTCACACAAGTAGAGCTACTGTATGCCATGTAATCTTGTGATACTCAGAGACTTATTTTCAAAATGACGGCCTTGTATATATTTCAGGTTAGTCAGTCTTTTCGTTCAAAATATTAGATTGATTACATCCGAAGTTAATTCTCAAAATCCTACTGCATAATGAAGCTAACTGCTCGCTACCTTAGAGTACGAGGTTTTCTGGGTTCGAGTCCCGAGTATGACACATATGTATTTGTAATNAGCTAACTGCTCGCTACCTTAGAGTACGAGGTTTTCTGGGTTCGAGTCCCGAGTATGACACATATGTATTTGTAATTTTCTCACCACTGTTGCATGTATATGGCTCCATCTCCAACTATATTACTGCCAACTAGACGGCAAGCCCTCCATACCATCTTAGATTGTAAGAACTTCATTAAATAATTATTGTAACACATCTAGAGGAATGTTGGCTCTTCAGCTATATCAGTAACTTCTTTAAGTACTCATGGGTGATCAATGTTGAAAAATCATTACCTATATAAACATTTAATTTATTGTGTTATAGGATACTATCATTTGCTCAGTATGTATAACAAACGACAAGGAAATGGGCCAGTTCGTTCGTCTCTATCCGCGAATGCAGTCTGAAAGCTGGTGCAAGTTTTCAGAACTTACTATTTTAAGGTCTCTAATTAGCAACAAAAATACACTATTTTCATTCGTGTAACCTTCCCTCAAGTTGTATTAATTTCATGTCATTCGATTTCCCCACCTAAAAATATGTAAGTTTACATGCCCTTCTGATTAACTACTTGAGTGCAAATTTAGGTGGGAATTAGTACCATGTGCTGCGAATCGTGTCGCCCTAGTGAAATTCGTAGTATATTAGTGTAATAAGTAATACTGAAATATTCCATTGTATGGTTTTTTCCCTCAGATTTTTATGAAAGTCCCCCAAGTTTATTAATTGTCACATAGATGATATAAATAAAGTAATATAATAAGTGATTTAAGGCAGTAAAACAAAAATATAAAAGGAAAATATTTACTACACTTTGTTAAGAGCTTTCTTTAAAATTCTTCCTTACCCATCTAAATGAAAACGAAATCTCATTGGCGCCTGTTTCAAAACTGGCATACCAACCTTAAAAACTGTCCTAACATAATATTTATTAATTCATTCATTTCTACTTTTCTACTGTTATTAAATTTGCATANAACCTTAAAAACTGTCCTAACATAATATTTATTAATTCATTCATTTCTACTTTTCTACTGTTATTAAATTTGCATACAAATTGTCCGCAGTATACATTTTAATTTACAGGTAACTGTTATAATGAAAGTAATATTTACATAATATAAAACTATTTATGAACAGCAATATTGAATAAAATAAATGTCGTATGTTGTTGGTAGTGGAATTGATTTGTCAATTGTCTGTATAGCACGAGGAATGTTCAATGCTTTTTGTGGTAGCACTACATATTTGAAAAAAAAGGTAAATAAAAGTACTTTAAAACATAACATCGGATTATGGTTGTTACTAACTATATTTTCGTACGTATGGCTCAGATTTTGAAATCACAATTTTCCAAGTCAGTTCTGCCAGCCAACAAAGATAGTGCCAAAGTGACTTTTTCATTAATTTTGTTGGTTTCTTGTACATAATTCCGAACAAAGAGTAACAAAATAAAGACTTATTCCCTTCAAGACAACTAAGAATTGGGTATTCTAGGCACTTTGATCCATGCCGAGATCTGAGCCAGACATAACCAGATATGGTCGAGTTGCAGCCAGATCTAGTCCAGTAGAGCCAAATATGACCCACGCATAGCCAAATCTGTCCCAGACATAACCAGATCTGATACAGAGACAGCTTTATCTACAAAGTCAGATCTGGCTAAGACAAAGCCATATCTGGCCCATGCAAAACCAGATCTGGCCCTTACACCACCAGACACAAACAGATCTGGTTCAGATATAACTTTTTATAAGGGTGCTTTGTCGACATACAAAATGTGGTTTTAAAAGGTTGGATGGTTACAGAGATATGAAATAGCACTATAACTTTTGAGATAACCGCCATTTTGAACGTAGGCAACTGGCTTGGTAGAAAAATATGAAAGTAGCATGTCCTTACATAGTACTACATTTGTACCGCGAGTGTTGAGACTCGGTTAACATGTTCAAAAGTTTTTAACTAACAGGGAACACACACTCAGACACACATAACACACATATACACGCAGACAGGAAAGTGATTTCATAATCTTTTCCTCCGGAAAGTACGGCAAGATAACGGACTGTGGGAACCCAATTTACATACGAATTAATGTCCGTAGTTGCTGTGCGAGTTTTTGTCAGCGAAGGAATTAGGTGTTGCAGTGATGACAACCTGACTTGCACTTACGGAGTGGGAAGTAGAGGAGCGGGCTTAGGAGGCCGCCCTAGTACTATGTTGGTAATGCCTCAAAGTTACGCCAGGCCTTAAGGAAGAATTGCGACGCAATTAAACCAGTGCAAAGAAGCGTTGCGTGTGTTCTGTTTCCTCAGAAGTGTAAGCGGTCGCCAGAAAAGATACAGCAAAGTCGCCATAGTTTCATAACAATGTTTTACACGAGAGTAAATATTGTAAAATAAGGCCTACTTACAAGATGAAGCTATGCCACTGTGGAAAACAGGGTAACTTATAGAGTCGTAGTTACATCCTCCTGGCATAGACTATATGATCCCTGAAGGTTAAGGGGTTTGTAATAATGTAGTCGGTTACTGTTTCATTTTGAAGGACGAATATATTGTCTGGAGTTTAAACAAGAATTACATACATCAACACTTCCGAGGTGTGGTACTCTAATAATTTTGGCTACTCGGATTAACTGCGGATGACTTCGTGATGGAGGGGGTCTTCTCTGGACGGCGATTGTATACTTAGCTCTGGCTGCTGTTGGCGCTGGTAGGTTGTCAGCTGGGGATGANAACCTTAAAAACTGTCCTAACATAATATTTATTAATTCATTCATTTCTACTTTTCTACTGTTATTAAATTTGCATCCAAATTGTCCGCAGTACACATTTTAATTTACAGGTAACTGTTATAATGAAAGTTATATTTACATAATGTAAAACTATTTATGAACAGCAATATTGAATAAAATAAATGTCGTATGTTGTTGGTAGTGGAATTGATTTGTCAATTNTAAAACTATTTATGAACAGCAATATTGAATAAAATAAATGTCGTATGTTGTTGGTAGTGGAATTGATTTGTCAATTGTCTGTATAGCACGAGGAATGTTCAATGCTTTTTGTGGTAGCACTACATATTTGAAAAAAAAAGGTAAATAAAAGTACTTTAAAACATAACATCGGATTATGGTTGTTACTAACTATATTTTCGTACGTATGGCTCAGATTTTGAAATCACAATTTTCCAAGTCAGTTCTGCCAGCCAACAAAGATAGTGCCAAAGTGACTTTTTCATTAATTTTGTTGGTTTCTTGTACATAATTCCGAACAAAGAGTAACAAAATAAAGACTTATTCCCTTCAAGACAACTAAGAATTGGGTATTCTAGGCACTTTGATCCATGCCGAGATCTGAGCCAGACATAACCAGATATGGTCGAGTTGCAGCCAGATCTAGTCCAGTAGAGCCAAATATGACCCACGCATAGCCAAATCTGTCCCAGACATAACCAGATCTGATACAGAGACAGCTTTATCTACAAAGTCAGATCTGGCTAAGACAAAGCCATATCTGGCCCATGCAAAACCAGATCTGGCCCTTACACCACCAGACACAAACAGATCTGGTTCAGATATAACTTTTTATAAGGGTGCTNTGCAAAACCAGATCTGGCCCTTACACCACCAGACACAAACAGATCTGGTTCAGATATAACTTTTTATAAGGGTGCGTTGTCGACATACAAAATGTGGTTTAAAAAGGTTGGATGGTTACAGAGATATGAAATAGCACTATAACTTTTGAGATAACAGCCATTTTGAACGTAGGCAACTGGCTTGGTAGAAAAATATGAAAGTAGCATGTCCTTACATAGTACTACATTTGTACCGCGAGTGTTGAGACTCGGTTAACATGTTCAAAAGTTTTTAACTAACAGGGAACACACACTCAGACACACATAACACACATATACACGCAGACAGGAAAGTGATTTCATAATCTTTTCCTCCGGAAAGTACGGCAAGATAACGGACTGTGGGAACCCAATTTACATACGAATTAATGTCCGTAGTTGCTGTGCGAGTTTTTGTCAGCGAAGGAATTAGGTGTTGCAGTGATGACAACCTGACTTGCACTTACGGAGTGGGAAGTAGAGGAGCGGGCTTAGGAGGCCGCCCTAGTACTATGTTGGTAATGCCTCAAAGTTACGCCAGGCCTTAAGGAAGAATTGCGACGCAATTAAACCAGTGCAAAGAAGCGTTGCGTGTGTTCTGTTTCCTCAGAAGTGTAAGCGGTCGCCAGAAAAGATACAGCAAAGTCGCCATAGTTTCATAACAATGTTTTACACAAGAGTAAATATTGTAAAATAAGGCCTACTTACAAGATGACGCTATGCCACTGTGGAAAACAGGGTGACTTATAGAGTCGTAGTTACATCCTCCTGGCATAGACTATATGATGCCTGAAGGTTAAGGGGTTTATAATAATGTAGTCGGTTGCTGTTTCATTTTGAAGGACGAATATATTGTCTGGAGTTTAAACAAGAACTACATACATCAACACTTCCGAGGTGTGGTACTCTAATAATTTTGGCTACTCGGATTAACTGCGGACGACTTCGTGATGGAGGGGGTCTTCTCTGGACGGCGATTGTATACTTAGCTCTGGCTGCTGTTGGCGCTGGTAGGTTGTCAGCTGGGGATGAGCTCCGGTGAGTTGGGCGGCCTTTGGCAAAAGGCCCGCGCCTGTAGTCGTCTCCCCGGGACTGCGGTTCGGACTCATGCTCACGTCTTCTCGCGATTCCTTCACGCAACTCTTCCCTCGGCGCTGTGATAATGAACTGTCCGGCCCACTTATCTCGTAAAGGGGTTTATATGCACGTCAGCCTCCCTCCTTAAGCATCGGCACGNCTTAAGCATCGGCATGTGTCTCTATTATTGGGGGGAGGGGTGAGGTGGTGGCAAGCAGAACAATGCCTTTCAAAACATGTGCCCTGGTTCCTGAAGGTTGGGGGGAAGGTAGCACCTTGCTCCTAGCCTGCTCTGTCAGCCACTTCTCGGTGCGTGTTTTCTGAATTTAGGCGAACTGCGTTTCTATATCTGGTGAAACCTCTGCGATCAACAGATCTCACGGGCTTGCTAGAGGCGTAGGGGGGTGGGAGGGTGGTAGGGAAGGCCTAAGCCGCAGGACACGTGTAACTGCGATCCGCCACCTGCCTCGTGGCATGTGTCGACTGAGAGGCGCTCGCAAACGGTGTCAGCGAGGTTTCTATTCCAAAAGACGTCACACGTCAAAGATTTTTACTGATTTTGAAACTTTTCAACTGTCACATTCATGATTCTGTGGCCAAATTTGTGAATTGGGAACATAATATCTACTGTCATATGTTTCTTGAAAAATTCTTTACAATGAAATTTTGCAAAGTTTTTTGAAACTTATAATATACACAATTACACGAGTCTCGTGGGTCAACTAAGGAGATCCCATAGTTCACTGTCCGGCCAGCCTGATTCCGTTTCACGCGGTATATCCCAAATAGCCGCAGGCCAATGAAGAACTGGTTCATTCATGCTAGAATCCTTCCCGTTCCTAATTATCTAGAGTACATGTTTAGTTTACAATCACCGTGACGTCACAAGACGTTAATAGATTCATGTCGCACGGCCGAGGACGGTCACGTATATCAACCTAGGTAAAAGGAAGTTGTAAGTTAAAACAATGTCTAGTTACAAGGGATTTTTCACAGTATTGTAGTTATATTTCAAAATGGCGGACGACTTAAGCTATGTTGTAGTGAATTAGTACACACAGAATTTACGGAGATACATCCACAATAATTTAAATCGATTTAATATAACAAGAGATATAACACGTAACTTTGTAACAATAACACCGTAGCTTTTAAAATAAGACAATAATTTATAAAAATCCTAAGTGGCTAAATTCCAGGTGACATATGTTAACATTACAAACTAAATAAGTTATAATTTGGCATAGTAACGGCTCAGAGTAAGAACAGCCACTATGCCAAATTAGGTTTCTATTGGTTTGGTTGTTCCATGGGCATATAGGGGTCATAATCAACACAAATTGTAATAAGTCATACATTTAGAACTGGCATAAATTACCCAATTTAAATTTCTTCATTCATACTCTCTTTAATAACCCCTCCGGAGCGTCATTTGTGGATTTCATTTCAGAAGGTTTTCAAATATGGCATCAAAAAGATTGCTATATCAGGTCGCACTCTCTTAAAAATATTGGCGGACAGTATTTTTGGACGACTGATTTTATCGAAGGGCAATGTATTGGTAGCATACAAATTATGGTTAAAATAATTTTAACTTCTTGGTGGCTTAGGTATACAAAATAAAAATATTAATAGGGTTGCTACTTAAAAATAAATGTATGATATACTTGAATTTGTATACGGTTAAAGTGGCTTACAACAGCAATATATATGAGCTTAATTTGTCGGCAATCGGTTTAGTAGTACGATGTAAAGGCTTTATTAATTAAGGTGGCACTTTATCAAGAAGTAGCAGAACAAATATGAGGTGAATTAACGTAAAAATGTCAGCTATCGGTGTTGCTTAAAAATGGTAACATGGTTTGGTAGCTATGTCATTCTAACCTAAAATATTTATTTCGCCACCATTTTGAAAACTGGATTTTATATATTTAAATTACTTACATTTTATACGGCACAATAACAGCACAATTTTTATGCCAAATTTGGTGGGAATCGCTTTAGTAGCTTTAGATAGCTTAAATTTTAAATGGTGGCTATCTTCGAACATGATCTCTGAATTATATTCTGAGAGTTTGGACTGTCAATATACCCTATTTTGGTTCGAATCGATTGAATGGTTCCTAAGATATAACAGCACCAAAAAATTTAAAAAGCTGTCGTTTTCAAAATTAAAATATGGCATACTCAGAAAGTATAACACTCGTGTATGATTCCTAAGTACTGTAAGTGCACTGATATTAGTGAAAATAAGTACATTGATTTGAATATTTTATAGAAAACTCCCCCCCAACGCCTCTAAACAAACACAGATTCTGACACATACACACACAGACACGAATGCATAGTTTATTTGGAATGTACGGTATACGTGACATAAGAATCACGTGATAACAGTTTATCAGGTGCTAATCGCATTTAACTAAAGGATAACCGGTTGTGAGCGTGATCGTGATCTGATCACGGCCATGAGATATTTTCTAAACTATGAGTTGAGGGGAAGTGGATGTGAAAGAGTACGGCAGGGAATAATGTCATCAAGAAGTCTCAAAGATACTCCTTCACAATTTGGTAAAGTTTCAAATAACTGGGAAGCAAGTTTCTTCTTAGACACCGTATCGGTCGTGCCAGAGACAGATGAAAGAGGTTCGCGTTCCATGACACAAACAATTCAAAAGAAACTCCTTGTGTTTCCTATTACATTTCAGAGAGATTGCGTAACAACGATCTGACAATGAGTCGTACAATTACAACTGCTATCAGTAATGCATTTTTGATAAAGACTATCACATTTACAAGTAATACCATTACACAACAAAAGGTTCTATGAGACTGAAGCACCTTTTATCTAATATCTGAGAAATGTAACAGTTAGAATGGACGTCCAATGCACTTGCGTTATGCAGACCGCCCGCGTCTGCGAGACAATTAACCCGTCACACGTCAGTAATATTAGATGAATGACGCGACGCTGCAATTCGACAACACAACTACAAGTCAGAATGAAACGATTAAATAGATACTCGTGTTTCCTGTTACGTATAAGGCAGAGTATAACAATGTAACCATGTATTTTACAAGCAAGTACAAAACTCATAAAATGTATTTTTTCCAAGTCAATTATTGCGAATAACACAAGTTTTCACGTATTGACGAAATTAAAAGTCTCACGTTGAAAATTTTTATGAAANAGTCAATTATTGCGAATAACACAAGTTTTCACGTATTGACGAAATTAAAAGTCTCACGTTGAAAATTTTTATGAATATTCATTAACTAGCTATTATTTACTTNATTAAATAGATACTCGTGTTTCCTGTTACGTATAAGGCAGAGTATAACAATGTAACCATGTATTTTACAAGCAAGTACAAAACTCATAAAATGTATTTTTTCCAAGTCAATTATTGCGAATAACACAAGTTTTCACGTATTGACGAAATTAAAAGTCTCACGTTGAAAATTTTTATGAATATTCATTAACTAGCTATTATTTACTTATTCACAAGTATCAGCCCTTTGAGTACAACAACCTTCAAAACAATCTAACTTATTGGTACATGTGTCTGACACGCAAAAACAAATGCAGGTCTGCGGTCACCTCCACTACCAGACGATATTTTTACTCTCTCAGGTTCATCGTAGTGTTCATCCTTAATGGCTACATTTGTTATTAATAATGTCGGAGTTAAACATTCTTAATTTCGAAGTGAAATAAAATTTTGCATACATTACTTCTACTAATTTTGGTTTTAAATAATGTCGTATTTAATTTAGTATAAATTTTACATGTGAAGAAAATGAACACAGAATAGAATTTATAGAAGGTGTTAGATTAATTTATGATATCACTATATTCATTAAGAGAATTCTTTGCAAAGACTGTGATTAGTTGTTTTGTGATATAATTAATAATGGCTTCACAATATATTGTTATCTTATAATTGGTATTATAAGTAGGTTCCATACAGATAGAAATATGTTGAGCAGCTATTTTAGTGCTGAAGGAGAATTAAGTTAAGCAAAATGGTGCTAGTTAGGAAATCTGAGAACAATCTAATAGCTTTAATTAAGTGTAATTACGTTTGTATTGAGATCTTCCGATTCATTCTTCGTATTTCTTGGAATAATATGCAAACATCATGAATATAAACCACAACACTTCGGTTTGAAGGTTTTTTTTTTCAAAGCTATATGACATTCCATTATGTTGATATCCCAACACTCATTATAGTTACATATATTTGTGAACATCATGTGGGAATACTTGACAACGCCCTCGGGCTTTATCGCAGAAATGTGTAAGATATTGGTTTTTTGTGTTTATAAAATAAAATTATTTAATATAATAATGGATAGTTCGTATAAAATTTTGTAATAGCTGTGATCTGTAAATTATATATATATATATATAAACAACGAGTTTAGGAAACATGTGTACAAACTCGGGAACGTGATTCGTGAACGGAAAAGAAGAATATAATAGGACACATATTGTCCATCTCAAATAATAAGGACTATAGAAGCTTAAAAGGGGAAAGCAACAATAATATTACGTGGGATAGTATGCAAAGAACTTAGGTTAGAGGAACACAAATAGGTATACGGAATAATTAAACCAAAATCGTGGAAAAAGGAAGGTATGGTACGTCGTACACAACCCCATCATTGTATTGAATAGGGGTTGGCACCCTTTGAATGCATGCAACAATCACACATATTCCAAGATCCCGACTTAAATTAACCTACCCTCATCTGTTATTTGAATGAGAAGTATTTTTTTTATAAAAGATAATACATAAACTAACAAATCATGCATAGGTTGCCTTATCATATCCTGGCTAGGCTACCCTTAATTAAAAACAATGTAATTATTTTATTTGTATACACTCTCCTCATTTGTTATTTCACAAACTTTCGTACCAATCGGTACTACAAGACATAAGTAAAAAGAATAAATTAAGTTGCCTATATTTTGCTTGGCCCTACTGCTAAATTACCATGTATAAACAGGTGAGTTTGCATTATTAATTTACCCTCATGTTATTTAATGGAAATATATATCAAACTGAAGGTAATTTTATGGCGAATATGGTGGTATTAGTTAGGTTGCCTAAGCCAAAGTGTGTCCATACTCACGGTTGTCACGCTTTAAAGTAAGCCAAATGAAAAAAGATAATTAAAGGTCTCCACAGTATAATCGAAGTTATTAAAATCCGTTAATCCATTCGATGATAGTATCGATATCAATGTGTTGTTCAACATCTCGACTGGTAAAGCAGCATCTTCAGATGTTACTGATTTCCTGCATACAGTTAAGTGACTAGGCAACCAGCAAAAAATTGAATTTCATTTATTAATGCTGTTCAGTTCCCGAAAGTTTTAAAAAACCAATACAACGAAATAAAATCTTAAATTTTGCATCACAGTGTGTCACTAAAGCTCAGACGAACAAAGACAAGAGAAAGAAAGTTCTACTTAAAATGGAACGAGACATCGTTGGTGGACTACTTGCAATTAGTATCGATAAAAGAATTATCATAAATACTTTTTGACTTCTCCACTAGGACCACTGCCACCTGCTCTTTTCTCGTGTGGTGGTGAAATGTTAAAAAGAGATAAGTCTACGTAAGCCAAGACATTAAAGTCTCAAATCAAAATGGTTGAGCCAACACAAATCGACTTTGAAAAAATATATGGTTTTTACTTCTTGCATCTTATCGGATCCTCCATGCCACAAGCATTTGATAGGATAGCTAAATCTATCCTTATAAAACTTTGCTAAACTAATGCTTCTGAGATACACATCATATTTTACCGCTGTATAACCCCTTCCATCAAAGATTGCAAACGCCAAAGTCGACAGGAGTTCGATATTCCATACAGAATTAAACGGCCTCTACAAACCAGAACTACCGATTTTTTGGGAATCCATAAAGAGAATCGTTTTAAGGAGGCTTTTGTACAATTTAAAGCTTATTTCTGGGAGAATGACAATTTTGTACCAATAATTCAAGAGAACAATTTTTTATAACAGTAGGGGATTAGTGCTTTTCTCATCACACAGAGGGAAACCATGTCGTAAAGTGTGAAGAAGATGATTACATATGTCGACATTAAGAAGCGGATACGCGAATTATGTTTCATATATTCAAAGCGCCACAAAGTTACAAAACTTGTGGTAAAAGCCTCTGATACTGACTCCTTGATAATTTTGCTCGCTAATATGCATAAAGTTACAGTCTCAGAAATTTGGTTAGGATGTTCAACGAACAAAAAAGGCAATAATAGAGATCTAAATTGCTTTTATTATAAATAATTAAAGTTGAAGTTGGGACCCACATTATTCCTAAGTCTGCTGGCTTTCCAGGCATTCACACACTGCGATTGCATGGCAGCTTTTTACAATAAAGGAAAAGTCAGACCTTTTAAAATCTTTTCTAAAAACGAGACGTACCAGAAAATTTTGCGTCATTAACAGATGAAGCCAAAATTTTCATCGACGATAAAATTGACGTTGTTCAGGAGTTTACTGCTCTTATGTATGGCATCAAGCATTGCACAAGTGTAAATTACGCCAGATGTCGCATTTTCCATAGAAATTATACGACTAAAAAAAAAACGAACAATTTATGAAAAAGATAAAAGCTTCGGGTCCAATTTGATCCGACGCAAATTTTTGGGATGTTCACTAATTCTGATCGCAACCCTTATACTTTGTTCAGCGACATTTATATATAGGTATTCGTTTTGAGATTGGACAAAAAAAGATGGTGTTGATGGTGTTGACTTTTATATTACTTCTCTTTTTTGTATACGTAGTGAATATATTACTCTCTCAACTGGGATGCGGTATTTTTTATATCATTTTTATTGATAGAATAGATATGAGCTTTTCGTATCTCATCTACCGTATGAATGGGGAAAGATAATATATATTATAGATAAAATACTACGAATGTGGAACAAGTATTACTTATACGTTAAAGTTGGCATATTCTAAGCATCCAGGGGAAAAAATTATTTATAGCATTTTGGTTTAGGAGCTTTACTAGTTTATTTATGTTTTTAAGTGAGTTAGAAGGATAGTCTTTTGAATTTCATGGATGGGATTCTGATATAAGTTGGTCTTAAATAGTTTTAATGGGTGTATGTTTTCGCATTGTTTATTTTTTATATATGTTTTCCTGGAACGACACATGTTGAAATAGAGTTCTTCAATCTGCACTCTCACAAAAATTTCCTTTGACATAGAATAGATAGGAATGGTTATGCATATTAACAGAAAATATTCGCTTCTTCTCACATCGGTTTTGTTTAGATGAGTGTTGTCGCGAGTGACAAACGATCGAAAATGTGTATGATGGATCGCCTAATATGGTGTGTTTTGGTAGGAGATGAGTGGTTTGTTCGCTGCTCCACAAAATGTCGGACACCATGTTCCTGTGTGATGATAGAGCTAGGGATTGCTCGAGCGATAAGTTATATTGTTGGTTTCTTAATTAAATTTGTGTTTGCGATTCCCATTTTACAACTTTTATTGGTTAATGTTTGCGAGGAGGGTGTATCTTCACTTCTCACTTTAATTTAGGTTTTTTGAAGTAAACAGGTACAAGTTGTGGGTTGAACAATCTATCAAATCCCTCTGGGAATTGGGTTATCTTTACCTATATTTGCAATGGATATGTTATAGTGGAGAAATTTCATATAACACCCTTCGTATGTAAAGATTAAGTTCTTTTTGGAGATAGCTAATTTTATTATAATGGCTTTTTTGAAATTTAAATTAATGGTTAAAGTTTATTATTATTACGAGTTCTAGAAATAGTGGTTTCTTCCCTGACACGAAAATGTAGTATATCGCTCTCCTCCTCTCTATCTCTTTCACACACACACACACACTCTCTCTCTCTCTCTCTCTCTCTCTCTCTCTCCCTGATAAGGATATGTGTGTATGATTGGGTGAAGCAACATTTATTTCCCGGTGGTTTTAACTCTTATTTGCACATTTCAGTAAGGTAGGTATATCGCAGGGTTTCGATAGCGAGAACATTAGAGACTGAGCAAGTTGTTTAGAAAGACAGAAGGGGGGAAGGAATTGGGTTTGGTCTATAGTATGGAACCATCCCAGCATTCACTTGGATTGGGAAACCAATGGGAAAAATATATCAGAGTATTCTTGTTAGAATTGGAAACCACGTCCTCCCAAATACAAGTTGAAATACTGTATTGGCCGCTACACCACCTCGCATGGTATGCGAGTTTGACATAAATATTTTTTATTTCTTTAATTAAGTTAGTCATAAAAAACTTTTTTTAAAGACTTTTGCACAATATTGTGCCCGGCTTCTGCCATCATCCTAAGAAAAAATGCTGTAATTTCCCAGGGGATGATTTTGATATATGTAATTTTGTCGCCATATATTAATGACTTAACTAAAAGTATAAAAGTTTGATGTGTATAGCTATTTACTGCATTCTGTTTATAGGTGCTTGCATGTAATAATAGTATTAAATTTTAGGTTTTTTTTTAAAGTTTAAAAAATATTGTGTACTTGTGTTTCCTATGCGAAACATTAACAGTGAGGTACTAGATACACCATCTCAGTCTCCTGCGTCAGATGTAGTGATGTCGGATATATGTACATTCTCCAGAGAAAACTTCAAACCAATCATTGGATTCGAAACAAAAGTGTTGTTATTGTGTTAAGAAGTATCTCGATTTTAGTAAGTTACATCGTAATGAACGGTATTGCCACAGTAAACCTACTCGCCATGTACATCGTTGTTTGAAATGTCGGTGTTTGTTTGATAGAAGTGGATACCTATATTTGCATGGTGTGAGATGTTGCGGCTTTACTCCTGTAACGGGTAGACCATCCCCTGGATTTCAGTGCCAGCATTNTTTATGAAAAAGATAAAAGCTTCGGGTCCAATTTGATCCGACGCAAATTTTTGGGATGTTCACTAATTCTGATCGAAACCCTTATACTTTGTTCAGCGACATTTATATATAGGTATTCGTTTTGAGATTGGACAAAAAAAGATGGTGTTGATGGTGTTGACTTTTGTATTACTTCTCTTGTTTGTATACGTAGTGAATATATTACTCTCTCAACTGGGATGCGGTATTATTTATTTCATTTTTATTGATAGAATATATATGAGCTTTTCGTATCTCATCTACCGTATAAATGGGGAAAGATAATATTAATTATAGATAAAATACTACGAATGTGGAACAAGTATTACTTATACGTTAAAGTTGGCATATTCCAAGCATCCAGGGAAAAAATTATTTATAGAATTTTGGTTTAGGAGCTTTACTAGTTTATTTACTTTTTTAAGTGAGTTAGAAGGATAGTCTTTTGAATTTCATGGATGGGATTCTGTTATAAGTTGGTCTTAAATAGTTTTAATGGGTATATGTTTTCGCATTGTTTATTTTTTATATATGTTTTCCTGGAACGACACATGTTGGAATAGAGTTTTTCAATCTGCACTCTCACAAAAATTTCCTTTGACATAGAATAGATAGGAATAGTTGTGCATATTAACAGAAAATATTCGCTTCTCCTCACATCGGTTTTGTTCAGATGAGTGTTGTAGCGAGTGACAAACGATCGAAAATGTGAATGATGGATCGCCTAATATGGTGTGTTTTGGTAGGAGATGAGTGGTTTGTTCGCTGCTGCACAAAATGTCGGACACCATGTTCCTGTGTGATGATAGAGCTAGGGATTGCCAGAGCGATAAGTTATATTTTTGGTTTCTTAATTAAATTTGTGTTTGCGATTCCCATTTTACAACATTTATGGGTTAATGTTTGCGAGGAGGGTGTATCTTCACTTCTCACTTTGATTTAGGTTTTTTGAAGTAACCAGGTACAAGTTGTGGGTTGAACAATCTATCAAATCTCTCTGGGAATTGGGTTATCATTACCTATATTTGCAATGGATATGTAATATTGGAGAAATTTCATATAATACCCTTCGTATGTAAAGATTAAGTTCTTTTTGGAGATTGCTAATTTTATATTAATGGCTTTTTTAAATTTAAATTAATGGTTTAAGTTTATTATTATTACGAGTTATAGAAATAGTGGTTTCTTCCCTGACACGAAAATGTGGTATATCGCTCCCCTCCTCTCTGTCTCTTTCACACACACACACACACACACACACTCTCTCTCTCTCTCTCCCTGATAAGGATATGTGTGTATGATTGGGTGAAGCAACATTTATTTCCCGGTGGTTTTAACTCTTATTTACACATTTCAGTAAGGTAGGTATATCGCAGGGTTTCGATAGAGAGAACATTAGAGACTGAGCAAGTTGTTTAGAAAGACAGAAGATGGGAAGGAATTGGGTTTGGTCTATAGTATGGAACCATCCCAGCATTCACTTGGATTGGGAAACCAATGGGAAAAATATATCAGAGTATTCTTGTTAGAATTGGAAANACCCACGTCCTCCCGAATACAAGTTGAAATACTGTATTGGCCACTACACCACCTCGCATGGTATGCGAGTTTGACATAAATATTTTTTATTTCTTTAATTAAGTTATTCGTGGAAAACTTTTTTAAAGACTTTTGCACAATATTGTGCCCGACTTCTGCCACCATCCTAAGAAAAAATGCTGTAATTTCCCAGGGGATGATTTTGATATATGTAATTTTGTCGCCATATATTAATGACTTAACTAAAAGTATAAAGGTTTGATGTGTATAACTATTTACTGCATTCTGTTTATGGGTGCTTTCATGTAATAATGGTATTAATTTTTAGGTTTTTTTAAAGTTTAAAAAAGATTGTGTACTTGTGTTACCTATGCGAAACATTAACAGTGAGGTACTAGATACACCATCTCAGTCTCCTGCGCCAGATGTAGTGATGTCGGATATATGTACATTCTCAAGAGAAAACTTCAAAGCAATCATTGGATTCGAAACAAAAGTGTTGTTACTGTGTTAAGGAGTATCTCGATTTTAGTAAGTTACATCGTAATGAACGGTATTGTCACAGTAAACCTACTCGCCATGTGCATCGTTGTTTTAAATGTCAGTGTTTGTTTGATAGAAGTGGAGACCTATATTTGCATGGTGTGAGATGTTGCGGCTTTACTCCTGTAATGGGTAGACCATCCCCCAAGATTTCAGTGCCAGCATTTTTATAAAAACTTTAAGCATATTCCTAGAATGAATTGTCATGAAAGGAGTAGTTGTGTGAAGAATCCTGAGTGTATGAGTTATTGCTGCGCAGAGTGTGGTCGTTTCATTACGAGTAATTCCACATTCGCAAAGCATTCAGCAGTATGTAGAGGTAGTGCTCGAACGGAAATAAACCCTTTATGCCGTTTCTGTAGTCAAACATTTACCGCATTTCGCTATGTGCGGCAACATGAAATGAGGGTATGTTGCAAGAGACGTAAATCGAATCTATATCGTTGTATGTCTTCGTTTGTTTAAGAATGAATATGCACTATGGAAGCTTGTAGTTTTTTTTCCTCAACAGTAACTACTACTTCAAATACGTTTCCAAAATCGTCGCCGCCAGCTACCTTGGAAGATAATACAAAACCTCGACTCCAGTGTGTACACTGTGACATTAAATTTACTTTAATTCGCAACTTGGGAAGACATCAAAAAATATTTCTTCGAGAAAAACAGTTAGAAATAAACAATCTTGCGATACATGTCAGTGTTTGTTTACCGACCGTCCACAGCTTGAAAAACATTCTTTGGCATGCGAACAAGGTGTTGCGGCGAAAATCTCGCCCGCTTCAGGATATCAGTGTCATTTTGTCGGAAGTTATCTACTTCACAAAGTAACATGTATCGCCACATGAGGAGAAACTGTTTAAAGAACCCCGAGTGTGATATACATCGGTGTATGTTGAGTGGTCGCTGGTTTACAAGACGGAATGCATAAGTGAAGCATATGACAAAGTGTAAACGCAATTTATCGCAGTAGTGTTTATTTTTTACGATTTCTGCACATACTCGTGGGCAATATGTACGTGATTTAGTACTTGTATGTTCTTATATATTGTTTGAAGTTTTAGGGATGTAATACNTACTCGTGGGCAATATGTACGTGATTTAGTACTTGTATGTTCTTATATATTGTTTGAAGTTTTAGGGATGTAATAAATTTTATTTTGTTGATATGATCAAATTTTTATTTGGTATATGGAACTGTTTAGTGGATTTTAGGTGTAGTAAGGTATATCAAGGATTTTTTTATAAATTTTTTAGTGAGGTGTTATTTTTTATTGAATTTGTTACACAATGGTTTTCTGGTTTTGCCGAATGGATAGAGTGAGGGGTTGGGTGTGTGGCCACTCCTGAACTTTGAGATACAAATCAACTTAAGCAAATACAGATTAATAAGTATTAGTGTATGTAGCAGAATATGTACACGACTTACGGAATATTTGTGTTGTAGGATGTTGCATTGCGAACACACGTGTTTATATCTCTACACACCAAAAAGGGTGTAACTGAACGGTAGTTGTTCGGTTAAAGAATTTGTTTTCTGAATTGAATCCCTTCATACGACATGGAAAAAAAATAAACAATGGCAACAACAAATATTTACTTTTAACATAGAATGGTACTTCGCATGTTATCAGCATTTGGTTTTCGTTACTTCCTAACTTAATCATATTGGTAAACCACATTTTGTATTCGTTATTGTTCTGAGAGTAGCGATTATTTAATTTGAATTAATATGTTGGTCTTAATTAATTTTAATGTTTATATCTAACTACTTAGAAAATTTTTTTAAAAAGGTTTCTTTTGGTTTTTATGCTTTTATTACCATACTCCCATTAGGCATGTGTAAGGAATTTTATTTGTAACATTGTGTTATCGTTTGCGAAGCTTCAACCATGATGGTCCTCCCCAAAGAAGGGATACGCAATGCGACACTACCGATCATTGGTGCACACACACACACACTTCAAATTGGCATAACTATTATTAACTTAAGTTTCAGGGACGGATTCCACATTAATGTAGGGGTGTGTCTCACTTCACTAAAAGTTTCTTGTATGCTTCTCCGTGGTGTATATTCCCTTCCCCTGCTCGCCAACTTACAAGCAGTAGGCGATGTTTGCTAGACACGGAGGTGGGTGCAGGAGAGACACTCGAGCACCGACACTGCCTTCATTGCCCTGTCTCACCTACTCNTTGCTAGACACGGAGGTGGGTGCAGGAGAGACACTCGAGCACCGACACTGCCTTCATTGCCCTGTCTCACCTACTCTTCTAAGAGAGCGTCTCGTGTTAGCTTCTGCCGCTGTGTAAGGAGTGTTGACTCCCTGCCACGGTCTCCGCGCGCCTGTCGGCATTCAACAGAACTATGCCCTTCCTCGTCGTACCTACACCTTCTCATCGTTCTTCAGGGAGCGGCTCATTGTTCATTCTCTCCCATCTGCTGGTCGATTGGCTCTCCACGTTGCACAGCGCTCCTAGCAGTGAAAATGTAAACACTCTTGCCCGGCAGCAGGGAATCTCCGCTAGGCACTCGTGAGTTACTCGGAATTTATTCTTGGTTAAATTATTCCGACGTTATATCACCGTGGTTGTGGGGGTGTTATTTAAACAATAAGCTTGTTCGGGTTCAGTTTAGTATTGGCTCTCGTTTAGGTTGGATGTGTAATTATAAGTATTTGCTCAAATGTAATTACCCTCTGCAATTTTGCTTTAATTCCCTTCTACAGTGCGTATAACTTTATTACGATTTACTTACCCTCGACAGGAGTCGAACCAAGCACTTAAGCCGTACACATATATTTACCCAAACAGAGATTTTNACGATTTACTTACCCTCGACAGGAGTCGAACCAAGCACTTAAGCCGTACACATATATTTACCCAAACAGAGATTTGAACCAAGGACCATCTCAGTATAAATGTATATATGCTTGAATTATTCTCGATGGGGTCGAACTAAGGGCTATCTTAGNAACCAAGGACCATCTCAGTATAAATGTATATATGCTTGAATTATTCTCGATGGGGTCGAACTAAGGGCTATCTTAGTTGAAATGTAATTATGTTTTAACCTTGGTGGGTTTCGAACTAAGGACTAACACATAACATGTGTACTTAAACATGAATTACCCTTGATGGGAATCGAAGCAAGGTTTAGGTCATTTTTAATATATTAATTTTTTCCTTACTATTAAGGAGTTCAAACCGATGACTGGCCCAGTATAAAAGTATTTACGGTTTAATTATCCTCGATGGGAATTTAATCTGGTAGTAGAGCGGTATACATGTATTTCTGCTTCACTTACCATGGTGGGAATCGAAACGAACCAAGTCGACAGACATATAACACATACATATTAGCGATTCACATCCCAGTTGCATTTGGGCAGTGGGAAAGGGTAGGAAATGTTCTTACTTTTTAGTTACCTTGTAATTACTCTCGTTATAAAATTATTATAAGTACATGTAATTTTTCTCAGTACATTTAATTTTTCTCTTTACATGTACTTACTCGTGGTACTCATATTTGTTTATTATGCAATTACTCATTATGCAAATACTCTTTTTGCAATTACTCATTAAACAATTACATCTAATTATGCAGTTACTTACGTTAGACAGAACTCGAACAGAGGAGCGCTTCACCAACCTTGTCAGTTGTGTTTCGGCAGCCGATGGGTGAAGATGTGTAGTTAGTGTGTAATAAATCTCTGGGTATGTGTACTTAGTCTTGGTACATTTATTACTCTCGGTACATGCACTTACTCTCGGTACTCGTAATTGTTAATTACGTAACTACTTACTAAGCTAATATATCTAATTACATATAATTCCTCTATACGAGGTTCATACCAAGGGCTGACCGACTCATCAATCCTCCTGGTCCAACTGTAGAGCTTCTTTCCACACATCTATTCCTCTCTCCTTCCAGACTTCCTGAAACATTTTAAAGTCCCGCAAATGTCGCTTGGGCGCTTTGTCTAACGAAATGATACCCCCACAAGCAACTGCCAATCACAGCACACATGAGAAGAGGTGGGAGAATCCGTCAGCCAACCATAACACACCTCCCAGTGGGTTGGGGGTGGGGGTATGTATGATCTGTTTCCAAGGTTAAAAGGTGCCAACAATTAGTATCCCTCTCTCCGAAACTTGACACTTAGACCACTAATGACTCCCTATCATGCTCAAAAAGGCCTCGCTCTCACTACTTGCATTGCACACCATTACACGTAGTACGTTATATTACATTGCCTCGATGTTTTCAAGAATTACCATATTCTCGTTTTTATATTACAGTTTAATGTTCAAGCGTCAAAATAAATCAGAATTTCATGCCTAAAAATTGGCTGTAAGATTTCAATAATGTGCTACTAAATTTAGAGACTGTTAACAGGTTTCAACCCAAAAGCGTAATAATTTATCAGCTCAATGNATGCTATAAGGAGTACGGCATGAAGTGTATTTGTATGCTATAAGGAGTACGGCATGAAGTGTATTTGTATGCTATTAGGAGTACAGCATGAAGTGTCTTTGTATGCTATAAGGAGTACGGCATGAAGTGTATTTGTATGCTATAAGGAGTACAGCATGAAGTGTAATATACTTTTTTTTTTCAATATGTCATCATGTATTCTGATATAAGCTAAACTTTTTGTGAGCATTAAATTACGTTTTGAAAGTGATAGAAATTCTGTGGTTTTCAAAATGGTTGAAAACATTTGGTGATTAGCTGCATTATTTTAAAAATGATGTTTGTGCAGCAGAGACAAAACTGATGCATACACATAATTAGTTTATGTAATTTTGAGCTAGATTTTTTTTTTCAATATTTGCTGATTTAAAGAGTAATCAAAATAATTTTTATATTTTTTACTTGTTTAAATAAGCTGCTATGCACATTTTCACAATTTCGACGCCTTATGGTCTCCTTTCAAATAATTTCAACAGCTGTTCTCCCATATTACAATTCAAAAACGTAAATGGAGAACACTGGAGATCCACATCTTAAGACGTTTTAAATGTAGGTGTAACAGTAAGTACAGAATTTTTAAATATATTTTTCTTTGCCGTAATTCGACGATCACCACAGTTTTCGTGTGTGCACTTACAGGTTATTAATGGAAAGGTTTTAATTATATTCAAACTTGGATTTCACTGGTTTAACACGGGTTAGTTTCAAATTTGTGAAAATTTTAAAATTTTCGTTGTTTTATCCAAACGGACAATTTAATTATCACGCATCGATGTTTTATAAATGTAAGCCTAAACCTTCTTTTCATGAGTGACTGCAAGGTAGGCAGAAATATTGAAATACATACATATTTATTTATATTTATATTTTAGGTTCATACCCGTATGTGTAACTTATATTTAAATTTTAGTATTTTGGTTTTGAGAGAAAATGAGCATGCCACCATCACATTGTATGATCCAACTCTTGTAATCGGGTGCAGCGTGATTACCGTACCTGCGCGAAAGGAAATCCCGCTAATTCTTCAATAACAGTCAGTATATATGTTTCTGGACACAGAATGGGGTGGTCCCTTAAAGTCAGTATTCAATGTCATTAATACACTTCGACCAGAAGTTAATTTCCAGCCTTCTTTCCGAAGGGAAGAAAGGCAGATGAGATGACCTTCCTGTCTGTTTGTCTGTGGGTATGTGTATGTATGTAGGTGCGTGACTTTGTGTGAGTCTGTGCGTGTGTGTGTCCAGTTAAAAATTTTGAACGCTTCAACCTAATTTCATTAAAAAATGGGAAACATATAAAACTTGGGAAGGAGACCTGACTTTTATTGTTTTGGACCACGTCGAGCACTTACTTTCAAAAGGGCGGCCTCTTAAAATTTTGAAAAAAAATATTTCATATTTCGGGAAATATTGAACCTATTTAAACCAAATTTTGTAAGTTGGTAGAAGATTTTGTAAGCATTAAATTTTGAAATGGATTTTCTTGTTGGTCTGCAATTTTAGGATGTAGCACCAATTTCAAAAATGAATATTTTGTATTATATCTCGAAAACTATTAAACCAATTGTCACCCGATTTGGCATGTATATAATACTATGGTAGGCCATGAAAACAAAAGTGATTAATGATAAGTTACTGATTTTAAAAATGGTGGCTTTACAAATGTCTTAAGTTTATTTAGTATATCTGCCATACCATTCAACCAATTTAGATCAAGGTTTGCTTACTGAAACAATGCATTACAAGCACAACATAAACCAAAAAATTACCATTTTGACAGCCATTTTTTCACATAGAACCTTACGAATAATTAAAGTTATTATGTCATAATTCGATAAATAATCAAACCGATTCCTACCAAATTTGTCAAACAAGTAGTACTGAGGTAGATAATGTTAAGTGTTATGTTTTAAGCATGTCAGAAAATTATTTTCCAAATGAAGGCCATATAACAATTTTTAGCTTAAAATACTTTATCGTCAAAACCATATAATGAATTTCAACTAAACTCTGTATGCTGGCAGTAAATATAACAAATATCAACTCTATGTACATGGAGAATCTTTTGTCTGCCATTTTGTAAGATAGTGGCACGTGAGTAAATAAAGTTTTTCTTTCATACCTCGGAAAACAATTGACAGATTAATTCAAAATTTGTGAAAACAAATAATACTGTAGCAGGTGACGTAAACAGGTATGATTTATGTAAACCAGGCACTTATTTTCAAAATGGTGGCTATATAAATATTTTAGCACAGTATATTTTCCTAACGAAACAATTTCCAACTTAAATTTTGTATGATGGACTTACCTATTAAACCATCAATTTGGTCTAATCATAGCTTCATTACTCTGCTATTTTGTAAGATAGCCCTACTAATAACCAAAAGATTTTATTTCGTATCTCGGTAAGAAATAAACCCATTCTTACAAAATTTGGTGAAGATGTTGTACAATGGTAGGCTATAATAATAAATGTTTTTTTTTTATAGGACACACTTATTTTCAGAATGGCGGCTATAAAATAATTTTTGTTTTGTGGGTGATATCTACGAAACTATGTTATCTATTTTAACTTAACTTTCTATATCGGTAGTATACAATAATCAAAATTGCTAATACATAATTTTTTGTCCTCCATTTATGAAGATCGCCACATGAAAATTGTGGAGGTTTTATGACATAACTCGAAGACACATAAACCGATTCCCACCATATGTTACGCTGGTACATTTCAACTAATTTATACCAAACTTGGCATATCAAAAATGCTAAAGAAAGCCATAAGAACTTTCATGATTTGAATGTTTCGGAGAACAATGTTCAAAATGGCAGTTTTACAAATCATTGAGGTATTTTTGACATATATTAAACAATTTGATCAAATTCAAATAAAATTAGTTTGTATACCATATACATTAGAAGCATCGTATATAGAGCCTCTCTTTCTTTTTTGCAATTTATTATGATAGCATCAAATAAGAAAATATAATTTTTATGTAATATCTCAGGGACCACATAATGGATTTCCATGAGATTTTTCACATAAGTAGCGATGTGGTAGGCCATTTCAACTTATGTGTTTTATGGGACTCAGTCACTTATTTTCAAAATAATGGCCCATGTAAATATTTTAGTTTAGTAAACCCTTTCATTCGAAAAATTAGATTGATTAAATCCGAAGCTGATGCTCCGAATCCGATTTCCGTAATGCAGTGGATTGCACGCTAGCTTATGGTACGAGTTTCCCTGGCTTTAAAGTCCCTGGTAATTTATGTGAGAATTTGTAATTATCTCATTAGTGCTGCATAAGTTTCTGGTTTAATTTATAAATTTATGGATTTTAAAGAGAAGTCAAGTTCTCCATACTAACTAAGCTTTTAAGAAGCTGTTTAAAAATTAACTGCGCCCATGTTGCGGAAAGTAGACTCATTAGTTATACCAGTAACTTCTTGTTTTATCTAAAAAATTAAGAAACTCAATAAAGGCTTGGAAACATACTATATTTTCCATTTATTCAATATAAACTTGTTTGATAAACTCTTTTAGCCTACTTTCCGAAGAAAGGGAAGGCTAATGAGAACACGTTCCTGCCTGTGTGTCTGTGCGTGGGTGTCTGTGCGTGGGTGTGCTTGTGGGACTGTGTGTCTGAGCGTGGGTGTATGTGTGTGTAGGTGTGCTTGTGGGACTGTGTGGCTGGGCGTGTGTGTGACCACAACCCTCCTTTATTTTTCGAACGCGTGAACCGGTTTGCACCAAACTCGGTACACGTGTAGTACTAAGTAAGGACACCTGACTTTTATAGTTTACGACCACGCCCTAAAAATCTTTTATCTGAGCCGTATTTCTCNCTTTTATCTGAGCCTTATTTCTCCGCTATTTTATGAGATAACCCAACATGTAATAATTAATTTCTATGCCATAGGTCGGGAAACAATCAACATAATCCCAACAAATTTGGCAAAGATGATACACTTCGTTAGGCCATGTAAGATACAATGTTTTCAATTTCCCAGGCACTTATTTTCAAAATGGCAGATATAATAAATCTTTAGTATGGTGTCCTATATCTACGAAACTATGTAACCAATTTTAACTTAACTTTGTATACTGTATATATGGCAATCATGGAATATGTTACTTATGAAATTTTTTTAACTCCATTTATGTAGATCGTTACTTGAAAATAATGGAGGTTTTATGGCATATCTCACGGACCAATCAATCGATTCCCACCTAATTTTACACGTAAGTAGTGCTATAGTAGGGTACGTGAGCTAACAAATTTTTAATGTGGCAAGCCCTCCTTAACGATGTTTATATAAATAATTTACGTTAGCATGCTATGTTACTAAAAAATTCGTCAAAATTTAACACAATTTCGCACAGTGTTAGTGTTCATCAGAATAACCAATTATGCATAGAGAAATGCTCATTTGCCAGCCTTTTTTGCATAATAGTATCGAGTGAGAAAATTTGAAGTTTTGTAATATTCAAATGTTTGTAACCGTATTTTACAGACTTACTGAAGACCTTGTAAACTTACATAATTTTGGTGATGTCAGACACTGAATTAGGTCATAAGTATTTTAATTAGTTTTTTATACCTTTTAAATTATTTAAACGTTTTTAACCTAAACTTTTAAGCTGGTAATATGTTAGAAGCATCGTATGCAGAACTTTTTTTTAGCAACTTTGTAAGATAGCACAAGATCAAATATTAATGTCATGTCTGAAGGACCAATCAAGAGATTAACCCCAAGTTATTTACACATATAACGTTATGGTAGGCCATGTATGCGTGTTTTAAGAGGCTTATTCACTTTTTTCAAAATTATGGTTTGTCAATATTGTTGGTTATTAAACTGTATCATTCAAAACATAAGTTTGATTACTTCCGAGGTAGGTGCTCCAAATCCGACCTTCGTAATGATATTGCTTGCAGGCTAGCTTATTGCACGAGGTTTTCTGGGTTCGAGTTCAGGGTAAGGCACGTTTTTATGAGTAAGTGAAAATATTTGGGCGGCACTTTAGATCGAGATCTTGAGTGCCGATGAGGGTAATTGAGGTGAGTATGGAGCAGCGTCAGAATGATGGGGCGGGGGAAATGGCAGATCCCGAGAAAACCAGCCTACAACGGCATCGTCCGGCGTGATTCCCACTTGCGAAAATCCAGGAATGACCCGGCCAGGGATTGAACCCGTTTTGCCTCGTTGGGAGGTAAGCAGGCTAACCGCTCCGCCACCGTGGCCCCCGTACGTACTTGTAATTGTCAAATTACTGTAGCATATGTTTCTGGTTTCATCTCGTATGATATGGCTGTCAACGAGACGTCAAGACCTCCCTACCATCTAAGAAATTTAGAACTTCATTAAAAATTATTTTCACACATGTAGAGGAAAGTAGCCTCATTAGATATATCAGAAACTCCATTTTTTATCTGCGTTAAGCTGGTTCAAAGATGATGTAGTTTTTAGATCTATGCCTTATTTTATCGTGTTTTTTATATATACAATCTTTTGAGTGATTTTGATTTATAAGTTTGCAAAACTGCGCTAGCTTCGGCCTTTCATGTCTAGTCCAGTTGATCTAATCAGGGTGTGACTTTGGTTAGAACCTGTTTCAGAAAACTTTCTGCCCCAACTTAAATTGTTGGTTTTCGTAGAACGGGTTTCTGAATCATTACAGAGAAATTATTTTTAATGTGTCTCATTTATATTCCTCTTTGCAGTAGTTCGTGAACTCACATGCCCGTTAGTACCCGTTTTTCAAGGGCATATGTTGTCTCATTGGCCATAATCTATACAAAGGATATGTCATCACTTGTAACGTAGGAAACTTCACTTAACCGGATGTAAATAGGCTCATTAGCGATATTCTACGCATATATCGCCATACCTACAACAAATCGTCCACGTATTAACACTGATTTATGTAATCCATAGTTGACTACTGGACTTTTAGGCTCACGTTAGATTGTTATAAGCCTCATTGTGTGTTCCCGAGTGACATAAAACACCGTGCGTCTCTCTTCTAGTAAGAGGGCTTCGCTAGCCACCTTCATTTATTACCCAAAAATAATTAAATGCTTTTATATGTTTTATGTTTTCAGCAACTGGCATGGGTTGCAGGACGGAGAAGTAATATGAATAAGATGAGATGCACTTTGCTTGGGTCAGGGCAGATTTTATTCAGTAATTGTTGCTTCTTGATGACTTAACTTTATGCCAGAAGGATAATCAGGGGATGGTTTAAACTTTATACTGACCTAAAAATAAGCAATTCTCACCTGTTGGTTATCCGAGATTTGAACCCACGCGTTGTTGGGAAACGGATTCGGGCTTAGAGAGGAAGTGTAAAAGTAAAAATAACAGCTTTACAAGGATTGGAATGAGCGTACTTGTTGCAAAACAGCAGAACAGGCTCACTTAGCATATAGCAACGTGTCTTTGAATAATGTACACAAAAGTAAAGATACATTTGTCCACATTATGTGTTAAGTTATGTAAGACATTCACCACGCAACGTGTTTATTAAATACCGATATCGGGGTTCGGGTGATAAAATTTCCCAAAGACTGAGAGAGAACACATGTTCTACCCATTTGTCCAAAAATTGGGGAAAATAATCTAGATTTTCATAATAATTCACACTTAAATGAGGAAACCGCAAGAAATTATTAAATTTTATATTTGTGTTTTCGCAATTATAAATGGATACAGAGAGCTAATAAATATGTATAGTATAAACACTATAGATCGGAAAGGATAAATAAACTCTGAGATTTGTTCGCCAATTTTATGAAACAAGATAGACCAGTTTCAATCTATCTGAGTAAAAGAAAGGTGGCGTTCTGTGAAAACTGTCGATGATTATAATGTTTGATTACGTACAATCATAAACTAGTAAACTAATACAATTGTAGGCTAGGCGTTTGTGAAAATGCGTTATCAGGGAACCTTTTGTTTCTCGTATTCATTCACAAGACCATCCATCCGACTGTTGACTAAATTTATATGTACATCGGCAAAAAATATAGGTCTTTCACAGCATTTGTTAAATATTAAATACTCTTTTCCCCATTTCTAAAAACATTTTGCAACAGATCGCACAGAAACTAGGGTATATTGGAGTGAAATTTTTTAAAATAATTCTTATTAGTACTATAATTGTTTGTAAGGAGTGTTGTAATATTTGTTAATTAAAATTCAGTATAACAGGCATTTACATTCAATTTCTCAATACGCAGGATTCGTTTTCATTATAAACGGGTTAATGACACTGGAATGTTCAAGTGTAATGAAAGTGCTTCAATTGCCCAACAATATTACCGAAATTCCACAGAAGAACGCCGTGAATGGTTGTTTGTAATATCACTGCTTTTATTGCTGTCTGTGTGAAACGTTAAGCAATTTCACGCTCGGAAATTATGCTCCGCTTTTTAATTTCTTCGTGCGTAATGAACCGCAATAAAACGGGTTTTATTTCCGGTTGCTGAAGGGCCATATTTTTTAATAGAACAGTACTTTTGCTAATTAAGACGTAGCTTCGTGGCTAAAAATTGTTTTTTATGTCTTGATGCAGACAGTTATACTTATTTAATACCACTGCAGTGGTGACGCAGTGGTTTTTTGTTTGGATGCAATCGTGGTTACGCTGGAAAGTTAAGGACTACTTTTAAATTACTAAGAAAAGCACATTTGTCAGCTACAAGAAATTCAGTATAAACGATTTATTATAAGTAAACCACACTATACACAAAGCATTATATGTATGTGTGTGTGTATGATGCATATTAAATTATTTCTTAAACCAGAAATCATTCTTTTGTCAAATTTATAACATACAATTTAATTAATTGAGTATTTAAATACCACATTAAAATGGTTATTCTTGTAGGCCCTAATGGTAAATCACGTTGTGTTAAAAGTACAATGCAGTAAAACATTTTAGATCCTTGCATTCTCTTCTCAAATATAAATACGTCGGTATTTATCTTTGGTGAAGAAATTGGATCACAGATAAACGACTCATAATGCACTTCACTTAAAGCGAACGTGATTTCTCAGTCCCAAATTTGGAAAGGCACTCAATATGTGCCCGGAATCAGGTCGAAGCAAACGAATTACCACCAAGTGCATAAAATAATTTTCACATCAGTTATCCTTATTATTTTCATTTTAGAACAGGGTTCTAATTAAGAAAGAAACCAAATGATATACGAAGTTACGGGCCATATATGTATGATAACGTAGTACTGTTAGCCAAGAGTATTTACAGTTCTTTCCTCGTTGAAGTCTATAGTTAAAGCGTTTCCAAAAAAAAAAAAAAACAGCACTTATATGATTATAATAAACCAAACAAAACTTCCTGCTTATATCACATGAATGAAATAGGCGCTCGAGAGGGTAACATTTATATCGACATTTCTACCATATTACATTATTTTTCATTGTATTACAATACAATATTCTGAAAATAGTGCAACACTGGAGGCATATGATTATTAAAAAGATAATGAAATGAGATATTGGAATTAATTTAGGCCAATCTATTTCTTGTACAAATTTCAAAATGTAGCAAAATAAATACGTTATGCGGCGGAGGAAACACTCTTGACACATAAGACATAAGTAGTGTATATATGGGAAGTCTGGCCTAATGTATTTTAAATGGGATAATGAGGACTGTGAGGCTCGCTCCTTCAGCGGCCTTGAGGCTCCCTAGCTCCACTTAAGATGTATCTATGTTTCTCGTAACTTTATTACTTTTATAGGCATAGGCTATGTCAAGTCGAAATATCCGTAATAATAATCCTATTAAAAAAAATATTTTTTCATCTGACAGAGCACCTACACATAAAATGTATACGGTGAAGATTTCTGTTAACTATAATTAGGAAATTAATTAAATTAATATTTTAAAAAATAATGTAACTACGAGGTAAAATTTTACAAACAAACAAAAAAATAAAATAATTAAGCGATTTTTGAAATTTGCATGTGCATCAACATTTGCAAAACAATGTAGAACTATTNAAAAAAATAAAATAATTAAGCGATTTTTGAAATTTGCATGTGCATCAACATTTGCAAAACAATGTAGAACTATTCATCCATCTCTCTCTTTGCCTCTCACCTTTTCCCTGTGTCTCACTTTCTCCTCCTCCCTCTTCCACTCTGCCATTTCCTCTCTCTCTTTCTTTCAGCTTCTCCATTCACACCAGTTTACCATAAAATACATATGTTTTCCTTTAAAAATTTTAATTCATCGAGTTGCCTGTCTAAATTGATGACTATTTACATCAGTCTCTCTTTCCCACTCTTTCTCTCTTTCGCACCCTTTCTCTCTCTTTATATTTCCCCCTCTCTCTCTGTCAACTGCTTCATTCACACCAGTTTACCATCAAATATATATATATATATATGTATATATATAAACTTTAAAAGTTTTTATTCCTCGAGCTATCTTTTTTAATTCACAACGATAACTGGAGTGGTTTTCTTTAAAAGTAATGATGGCCTGAATAACTTAAAACCGAGTAATAACCACCACCTTGCCTCAAGTCACGCTGCAAGCATAGTATAGTTCCCGATGTCCCCGCCTGTAAAAAAACCCTAAAAGATCAGAAAAAGCAAATTTAAAATAAATACATTCTAGTCTCAATTGAAACATTATTTTTTTCTGGTTTCAAATCTGCACTTAATAGAACCTGAAAAATAATTGCCATGCATTTACACCATAGGCAGCGAATTGTCATTAGCAACAATTGCTCATAAGAATAACACCATTGATTATTTTCTTTAATTTGAAAGGGAGAGACAGTCTCATATGCATATGCTTTGGATTGGTACTTTAGGGTAAATGCACACTGGTGAAGATAACGAATGCTAAAGTTTATTTCTCTTTCGCCATACTTCCACGATAGCTTTCCATGTGTTTGTTTAGAAACAAGCAAGGAGCATGGTAATTCCACCCACCTCCCACACCCTCCTCCCACACTACCACCTCCTTACCATTCATAGATCCCAAGACAAGGAAAGGTCAAAATTATATCTACATATTTTAGAGTTTGTCGTCTTTTATGAAGTGAAATAATGCACCATTTATTTTGAGGACACTAGGGCGTAACCAAATGTAAAGCAAGTATTCCAACTGATGCCTTTGTCAACAATTATTATTTCAACTGCGAGTGTCTCTCTCTCTCTCTCTCTCTCTCTCTCTCTCTCTCTCTCTCTCTGGGCAAAAGCAGCAGTAGGGAGCTGGCATCCAGCAGGGCATCTAGAACCAGCTCCTCGGCAATGTGTAGTCTGTCCAGTGTAACACGACCATGCGGACATGCATGCATGCGCACTCACCCCTTTCATTTATAATATTTGTCCGACTGCTGCAGTTTACATGATTTCGAGCTTGAGTGCACCGATGGAAGAAAGTATTTATTGATGATGCCACATTTCTCGTTCGTGACATCACAATTTCTACGGATATGTAAGGCCATCAGAGTCGCCAATCTTCGCAGTTAACCTGATGCATGATCGTCTTCCCTTTCCTGCCGCCTCAGCGATCAGGACGGTCGGTTATTTTACGCCACACCCAAGCTCGCGATTGATTGTTAGTCATATGACACCTCGGGCTGAGCAGGTATATAAGGTGGGTGCAGTCACCCAACGTTAATAGTTCTTCGTCAATGGCGACAGGTGACATTGCTTTCTCTCTCCTGACCTTCTTATATCTCAATTGGGTATGTTATTCTACGCTGCATTGCTCGCTCTTGATTGGCTGTTGGTAACGTGACAATTAGGGTTAGCAGGTATATAAGGCAAGCAGAATCACGTATCGTCTGAGTTATTCGTCTGATGCGACAGACGACACATAGTTTTCTCTCTCCTGACCTTCTTAGCTATAATTCTGGTAAGTTATATTGCGTTCGGGTCACTGTGGTTCGCGGATAAATTTATTTTAGCACCAAAGTCAAAATCTGCTAAAATTTTTAATACCTTCATGAACCAGTGAACCATTAGTGTATATATTCCATTACGTATGGCATAGGGGGATGGTAGCTTTAAATCAAACCTACTGTAAAATATTTTTTTTTCATTTTTTTTATAATGAACCATTTATTTGGCTTCCTATGAAATGCATTTGGGAAGTTAATTTATTTTGTAGCTCCCACACAAAATATTACCTATTTATTTCGTATTTTTATTGTCCTCCAGGGAATCAAGTTAAAAAGATTGAATTTAATGGTATGCCTGAGACTGGTGTCCCGACATCGTCTTCGACTGTGCGATCACTGGCTCCAGCTGGGCCACCTACGTCGTCGTCGCTGGCATTCGCTCCACCATCGACCAGACCTGCGAAAGCGATACATCTATACCCATGTCGCTACTGTGGTTCGTCGTCCACAAGACATGGAAAAAAAGGCTGCACGTTAAATACAGAACATGTTATGCATGGCACGCGTTCAATATTTGCGGATCACCATTGGTGTAATCTGCAGACACATGTGAAAACCTGTACGGTTACAGGTCCTTCGCCTGCCAAAATGCGTCGTGTACGGTCTCCATTGTCATTCAAGCCGATATCTCTAAACGATACCACATCAGCATGTGAGCATCAGTCACGCCCAAGAATCACGGCAGGGTCTAGGAAGGCTAATGCTAGTGGTTTCTGGAGGCCGTAAACGCTTTCCCGCACAATTTAAAGACGTATGTCGTACATAACAAAAGGACTTCTTAAAAATATGTGTGTACATTTTTGGCTCGTATGAAGAAAAACGTCGTCAGACAACTCAGCGAGGAAGTACAACAGCAGGGCCCAATTCAATGTAATATGTGGCTTGAGTGTGATTATGCGAAACCGGATATATGTAACGAAGGTACGGTCAAAAGAGCGTCCAAGACTGCGGATGTACCTGTGCATGAGGCTGGTGAAATAAAAAAAAAAGGCGTAATATTCTGTATAAGGAAAATATGCGAAGAGGAAGATGGAACTCCACCTTCAAGTGAGCGAGGTTCGGGGTTGGCGTTGCCAAAAGTAAACCACCTACAGATATGAGTCAACAAGCTGGAACCACTACATTCCTCATCTTACATCGAGCTCCCTGCAGCGATCAAGAACAGGAAGGCTGTGATTAACCTGCAAAATACCAGTGACCATATGTGTTGTAAGTGGTCCATTTTGGTATTTATGTGGAAGGGAAAAACCGTCAGCAAATCGACAAGAAATACCGTGAGCTGGAATCGAAATTTAATTTTTCCGGATTGGAATTTCTGCCACTGCTGTGTCAAATCAAATTCTTCGAGAAGATCAGACCTCCTATATCGGCAAACGTGTACTCGCTTACCGACGCAGAGAAAGTCGTGCCCGTACGTGTGACAGATTTAGAAAAGTCTGAACACTTTGACCTATTGCTGCTAACGATCGAAAATGAAAACTGTCATTTACCTACAATAAGAATTTTGAGCTTTCGGTGAGAACCCAATTGACCGCCCAAAAGGAAAAAATCCACATATGCAAGCGGTGCTTCACCTATCATAATGATTTGCCACGAAATTCCGTTCTGACAGGGCAGCTGTGTTTATACCAACACATGCAATATTGCAAGGTGAATATCCTACTGCNCCACGAAATTCCGTTCTGACAGGGCAGCTGTGTTTATACCAACACATGCAATATTGCAAGGTGAATATCCTACTGCGTGCTGAAATGCCGCATCCAGGTGACGATGGACGGCCGCCCATTTTGAAATTCAAGTACTACCATCATATGAATAAATTACCGATCGCCGTTTATGCAGACTGNATGGACGGCCGCCCATTTTGAAATTCAAGTACTACCATCATATGAATAAATTACCGATCGCCGTTTATGCAGACTGCAAGGCCTTGCTGAAGACAGTGCACACCAGCGAATTAGAAACCACCTACTCACACGTACGCCTACCAGAAGCACAAGAAGTAACAATGCTATAGTCTCCTTTCACCATTTGTCACCAAAGTGTCTCTTGGGTAGTCATTCCATGAAAAAAAGAAGATATAAAATGGGAAGTCGGGTAGAGGATTCATGATTCTGGATTCCGGATTCGCCAGCCACCTCGCTTGTTTAGGTGGTCTCGGGTGGCCATGTTGGATTCCCCACTTACTCACCCCCTCCCCTTCTGTAATCTCCTCTCTCTGCTACAGCCTCACCCTCTCCCTGTTGACAACAACACATAACCAATATTTTAAAAAAAAATTATTTTTCAGTAAAAACAATAGTTAAATAAAGTAATTATTTTATTTAAAAAAAAACTAAAAAATATTGATGTCTTGTTCCCAACTCGCCATTTTATATCTACTATTTTCTATGGAATCACCACTTAAGTGTCACTAGTGAAAAATACTGGGATAAATTAGGTATAAATGTATGTCTGGTGTATGAAACATACAATATAGGCTTTTATATAAGTTTTGGACGACGAATAAAGATGATATAGGAATTTTTAGTGCCCACAGTTCGAATACCGACCTATGCATTGAATAATTTTTAGCTAAACTTGTATGTGAATTTCTGACTGATTACGTACTGGCGTTCTCCTGATATAAATATTTAAGCAATATCCGTCGTTTACGTACGTCCTATGGTCTCCAGTCCGAGACCAGTAAACATAAAAATATTAATTTTCTCTCGGAATTAAAAAAAACTGGCTATTTTTACCCGGTGATTGGAGAATGTTTCAGATATCTTACTAATATTATAAATGCGAATGTCTGTGTGTGTGTATGTAAGTTACCACTCAGTTCCATAATGGCAAAACGGATTTTGATGAAATTTGGTAAGTAGGTACTTTAGGTCCTGGAATAGGACAAAGGATTCTCTTTATCCCGAAAATTGTATGGTTCCTGTGGAATAACAACAAAACGTAATTCTGTAACAGCTGGGAACATGACCTAAATATTTTTTTCCTCTGGTGTCAGAGTTTATCAGGCTGCCCAAGAACCTCTGAAATGTCTTTCTTAACGACTGCTATCAATCGATAACCACCGGGACCGAATATTTAACGTGCCCTTCGAAGCCCGGAAGCGCTCAGATGTAATGCCACTAAACGGTCACCCATCCAAATGTGTGCCGCTGGGAACGTTGCTTAACTTTGGTGATAGATTAAGATCCCTCAGCCATGCGCAAAATGTGGTACCTAGGTACACTTATTTGTAAAGCTACAACTTGATACAATTCACGTTTTGAGTTTCATATATCGAAAGCGGAAATGTGGTAACTACGCGATATTTGCACAGATACACTCCAAAAACCATACCATACTTCTTCGCTATCGGGTAAAAAATATTTCCTTTCTTTTGGGTTGCTGTAATCAGTTAAAAACCTAAGCCAACATGGCATATTTTTATAATTCTGTTTTCACATAACTTAATTGTCTTTTCCCAATTTATTTATTTGTGTATCGCTGTAAGACTCAATTGTACCCGGGCGAAGCCAGGCCGGTTTGCTAGTATAAAATAAAGGCGAAAGGATAATAATTCAGGGGTCAGAATGAAACCAGAGGTTTGCAATTTTATTAATGGTATGATATTTCTAAACTTTTTAGCGAGATTCGTGCACGAACGTCTGGCTGATTTCGTACATCTGATATAAATGTTTAAGCAATATCCACCTGTCAGGCACGATGTAGGGACACGAGTTCGTAACCCGAAAATATTAAAAATATTAGTTTTCAATAGGACTAAAAAAAATTAGGTAATTTTCCTAAGTGTTTTGAAGACTGCTTTAGGAATGAATAAAGGAAAAATGGAAGTTTTAGGCAACGGATATAGGAATCGCGGTAAGATAAGAGATTAGCAATTCGATTAATGGCCCGTGTTTTGGAAAAAAATTTTAACGATGTTCTTATTTTAATTTTTTTATGTTAGTATTTATACATAATTTATACCGAGTTTTAAGCAATTTCTAAAGGCTATGTATGGTGTAGGAACCGGAGTTTAAGAACTGAAACTATTAAAAAAACATTTTCTTTCGGACTTAGAAAAAATTTGGTAATTTTGCCCAGTGATGAGAGTAATAGGCGATGAAATATGAGGTTTGCAATTTTAATAATGTCAGAAGTATTCTAATCTTATTAACGCAGTTCTCGCACTTTTAAGTATTCATACGTAGCTCGTACAAGTTTTTGAGCGCTATTCCTCGGGTAGGCGTGCTGCAGTCCCACAAGATCGAACCTCCAAACCAATTAATTAACCAAAATAGTAAATAAATTTTCTCTCGGTCTTAGAAAAAATCGGGCGGCATTTTCCGATGATGGGAAAATGTACTTTAATTTTATGAAATATTAATAAAACAATTTTAATGCCCGAAAATTGAAATCGATAATTTGCCGTGATATTTGGTACAGGTCCGGTATGAGAATCGCAAATATATACATATAACATCAGGTCGAACTTTGGAATAGTGTTTGTCAAAAAAATTAATATAATGCAAATATATTTAATAACTATCAGAGTATGAGTTAGACCTTGCAGAGTAGACAAGATCGTCCGATCCATCTGCGCTCCCTGACTAACAATATTAACGACGTCAAGTAAATATGTGTGACATTCGCCTTTTCAGTAACGAGAATTTCAGAATGTTTATTTTGTAGATATATGCTCGTGGCATGCATAATGTGCACCTGTTCATACGCACGTGCTATTTATAACATGAAAACTCACAGTGCTGTTGATAACTGTGTATTTTCTGGGAACCTCTGTTAGTGCAAACAGGAACATCGGTGTGATTTTTCAGTGTGTGAATATGTTATGGTGGTTTTCTCGGTGTGCTCCCACGCCTTTCAATTTACAAAAAAAAATGGGTTTCTCTTCATCTCGTTTTCGTTTATCTGACGTGTTTTCTCCCTGAACTCGACACAGTATAACATCCTGTTGATTGCCAGCCCTCTTCCTCATTATTGTCCAGCAAAGTCCAATATTCATGATCTCATCTGCCGGAAAATAAAACTGTTGGGGGAGCATGGTTTTTCTCAGCGCTGTATCGAGTACCATGTCATTTTCCCGCTATTATGTAACCCAAATTTTTCCACTCCCGAGCTATTTCACTGAACGGAGGGTAGCAAGGAGCTGGAAGTTTGCAAAAAAAAAAAAACTAGGAAATATATGAGATGAACTGGTACGTGTTGGTACTGGCAAGATTTTTTTATAGAACGAGAATATCATGGATGGCATCCTTCTCACTCCAAAGCATTTTTGGCGAAGCTCAGGGATTGCAATGCATTATAGTTATTTAGCTGTGCAGCCCTGCGTCTGTTCGGAATAATAATTATTGGAGTGTTTCCTCACCTGCTTGCCTTCATTTGTAGTCTCGTTTTGAGTTTCCCTGAGATGATGGCGTGTTTTTTTTTTACAGAAGACTTTTTTTTTGTAAGTATGTGTGGGCAAGAGGGTGGGGGAGAGTGCTTAATACGATGTGTCTGTTTTTTTTTTTAATTGGTAGCGAACGATGCATGAATTTGAAATCTCATTTTCTGATACGCAAGGACGTTGTTCTGCAAAGGGTGTAGAGAGTGCCTGTGTGTGTAAGTGTCTGTATGTGTGTGTGTCCATGCGTGTGTGGGTCCCCCTCTCCTATTTTCAATTTTTAACTCGTAGACCGAATTCCACCAAACTAAGTACACATAGAGAACTTAGTAAGGACACCTGATTTCTATAGTTTTCGACAACTTCAGGTTATTACTTTCGAAATGGCGGCCTTTTTATATTTGGTGTGATATGTCATATACCGGGATTTTTTTAATGCTGGCAGAACATCGTGTAAACATTAATTTTGAAATTGACATTGTTGTTGGTCGGCCATTTTGGAAAATGGCACCAAATAAAGAAATAAAAGTTTTACATTATATCTCGAAAACTAAAAAACCAGTTCTCACCCAATTTGGCAGGTAAGTTGCAGGTAAGTATGTGTACAGTAAGTGGCAGGTTAGTGTGATAGGCCAATTAAATTTAATCGTTTGAACTGAATTATGTAGTTACTTTCAAAATTATGGCCATACCAATTTTTTGGTTTATATGGTATATCTGTCATACCAGTTAAGCAATTTCAACCAAATTTTGTATATTGAAAGTATCTGTTAGGAGCATCATATATACTAACCGATAACCACTTTTGTCTGCCGTTTTGGAATACGAATAAATAAAATTGTTATGTCGTATATCGGTAAAAAATTAACCGATTACTACCAAATTTCGAAAACAAGTTGTACTGATGCAAATTATGTTAAGTAACATAATTTAAGCATGACAGCTACATATTTAAAAAATGGCAGCGATATAGTTATTAAAGCTTAGAATGCTACATTGTCAAAATTAGGTAATTAATTCCAACATTACTTGGAATTTTGGCAGTAGGTATTACAACTATCAACTGTATATACATAAAGTATCTTTGTCCTGCATTTTGTAAGATAGCGACACGAAAATAAATAAAGATATTATGAAATATCTCGGGAAACACTTGACATATTCCTACCAATTCTTGCATACAAATAGAACTGCAACATACCAAACAGGTATGTTCTGAGTAGGTCAGGCACTTATTTTCAATATGGTGGTTATGCTAATATTTTAGCTCAGTATATCTTATTTAACTAATCTAATTACAACTTAAGTTTACCTGTTAGCAATGCCTATTACAACCATCAAATATGGCAATGTAGAAACTCATTTCTCTGTAATTTTTTATGATAGGCCCCCAATAAAATATAAATTTTTTATCGCATGTCTCTGGAAACAACCAACCAATTCGTGTAAAATTTGGCGAAGATGATGTGCTGTGGTAGGCGATATTAATATTTTTTTTTTAAGTATGACGTATTTATTTTCATAATGGCGGCTATAAAATTGTTTTAGTTTTGTGTGCTATATCTACAAAATTATGTAATCTATTTTAGCATAACTTTGTAAATTGCCAGTATATAATCATTGAATGTGCTACCACACGATTTTTTGTGCTTAAGTTATAAAGATCGTCATATGAGAATTATTGAGGTTTAATGACATCTCGAAGACCAATCATCCGATTCCCAAGAAATGTTACACTGGAACATTTCAACAAATGTTTACCAAATTGTGCACAAAATAAATGCTACAAAAGTCTACGTAAACTTTAATGATACAAATAGGTCAGACAACGATGTTCAAAATGGCGACGTCATAAATAAATTATTAAGTTTGACACATTTATTAAACAACTAAATGCTCTATTTATACATTATACATTAGACGCATCTTTCATAGAGCGTATTTCATTTGGAAATTTTTGTATGAGACCGTCAAATAAGAAAATAATGATTTTTATGGCATATCTCAGGGACCAAACAACCGATTCCCACAAAATACTTTGCACAAGTAGCGCTATTTTACGCCATGTAAACTTTCACGTTTTAAGTGGCTGAGACACCTATTTACAACATGACGTTCCTCTATCTATTTAGGTTAGTAAGTACTATAATTCTAAACATTATACTGATTAAATCCAAAGTTAATGCTCCGAATCCGACCTCCTTAATGCAGTGCATTGCACGCTAGCTTATTGTAGGACATTTTCTGGTTCAAGTCCCGGGCAAGCCATGTGTGTATTTGTAATTGTCTCACTAATATTGCATACGTTTCTGGTTTCGTTTCTAATGTTATTGCTTTCAAAGATATGTCAAGTTCGACCTAATAACTCCGCTTTCAAGACCTTGTTTCATAATTAATTGCACCCATGTTGTGGAAAGTAGGCTTGCTAGTTATATCAGTAATTTCTTGATATTGTTGTGTTTTAAGATAACAATTTGTTATAAGTCAGTTAGAAATTCGTTATTATTAAACATATATTGAATGAACAGAAAATGTTGCTCAACAACACTGAATTTTTAATCAGACCTATATCTGAACAAATCCAGACATTAAAAGAAAATACCTAGTCGTATGAAATATACACGAAAGAAAGGCAAAAGGTTTATATTGATAAATTAAAATCTAGCTTCACATAAAAACCCTTTTCATGTCAATACAAAAATTATTTTAGGCGTCTAAAATAACCGAGTGCTCTTTGTAAATTTCTCGGTATAGCAATGCAATTGTTACAATGGCACTCTTGTGGTGTAAATGGATAAATTAAGTAACTGAAATACGTGCACTGATCGTTAAAAATGAAATATATTAGTATTTTGTCAAATTTTTGTAGCTAAAGTGAAATAACAATACTCTAATTATTAAATTATAGTATTGTTATTTCACTTTATCTTAAAAATGTATGATCACTCTAGAAGAGTAAAAATATTTATTGTGTAAGAATTTGTAGATAACAGCAAATAATATTACTTAACGCAGTGTTGTGAAAAGTCAAACTCTGGAAAACGTCAGTTTGCCCCTCTTTTTATTTTTCCAATCTGGCAAACATAATTGTAACAAATACTTGTATTGTAAGGAATTATGCAATTTTTCCTATGTTACTTGAAAATGTTGTAATAATAGGCAATATTAGATCCCCAGTTATGATTTTAAAATGAATGAACATTTCAAGCATTTAGAAAATGATAATTAGAAAATAATATGTTTTCAAAGTCTATAATTTATTTTAAAAAAATTATTATTTCAATACACAAGCACCTACTAAACCGATGTGGTGTTGGGGGTGTAAAGCAAACCGATAATAAAATTGTGATTATAGTTAATAACCAGTTGGATCATGGCTTCAGTGTGGTTTATGATTTTAACACGCCTTTGTTTATTTAACAACTACGTTGGTGAAAAAAATCCGTGTAGTAAATATAAGCACGTGTTGCAAATGTGGCACTTATATCTCGTGATCATGAAAAATAGTAGATCTTGCTGTAACTAGATATCACCCACAGTCCAATTTGAAGTTGGACTGTGAGGCGTCATAAGTGAAATTTTTTGCGATGGAGTTTATCCCAGTAGAATTTATGTCATTGTCTTATTTCATAAAAATATTCACAATGGTGGTAGTAGAATATTTATTACTGTTTTAAATATTCGCAAAAGAAGATAAAAATAAATACGAAACAGAATAACAGACACTGTATCAGAAACGTCATATTAGACGTAACTAATATATCGCTGTTGCACCGCAGACCATACCAGATATTCCGTACATTCCTTAACAGCTTGTATGAGTTTTGTTTTCCATATTTAACGTCACTAAAACCAAAGAAAAACCACTGTCAATCAAATTATTTATTTTATNATTCGAGACGGTTTTTGTTTCATAATTATTGGTTTACTTTAAATATAGTATATCAAATATAACTGAATAATTACGTACACCGGAGTTTCAGACGATGGGTTGCAGGATACTCAAGTTTCAAATTCAATGGGCAAAATGAATATTAATCGGATTGCTGATCGGATTAGGAGGATTTTGGAAACTCACTCAAAGCAAACAAAGTTTAAAAGTGAAAATGAATATAAATTTTATACTCTTCTTCAAATATGCCGTACAAAAATGTCGGAAAACATTTGACAGTATTTGATTTATCTTTAACCGTTTGGATGTATACGGAAAGTACACAGAAATTTCACATTATTACACTGGAGAGCCAAAAAAACTGGTATAGGCGTGCGTATGCAAATAACAGAGGTATGGTACCAATCAGAGTAACGCGATGCGGTCGGCAGCGCCTATATAAGACAACAAGCGTCTGGCAAAGTTGCTAGATCGGTTACTACTTCAACAATGGTAGGTTATCATGATTTAAGTGAGTTTGAACGTGGTGTTATATTCGGTGCTCGAGAAATGTGACATAGCATCTCTGAGGTAGCGATACAATTTGGATTTTCGCGTACGATTATTTCGCTAGTGTACCGTGAACATCAGGAATCCGGTAAAACATAAATTATTCGACGTCGCTGCGGCCGGAAAAAGATCGTGAATGAGCGGGACAAATGACGACTGACGAGAATAATTAAACTTAACAGACGTATAACCCTTTCTCAAATTGGTGCAAATTTCAATGCTGGGGCATCAACAAGTGCCAGCGTGCGAACTATTCAACGGAACGTCATTGATATGGGCTTTCGGAGCCGAAGGCCCACTCGGGTACCGATGTTGACTGCACGACACAAAGTTTTACGCCACGTCTGGGCCCGCCAACACCGCCATTGGACTGTTAATGACTGGAAACACGTTGCCTGGTCTGACGAGTCTCGTTTCCAATTGTATCAGGCGGATGGACGTTTACAGGTATGGAGACATTCTCATGAATCCATGGACCCTACATGTCATTAGAGGACTGTTCAAGCTAGTGGTGGCTCTGAAATGGTATGGGGCCTGTGCAGTTGCCTTGAAATAGCACCCCTGATTCGTCTAGATATGATTCTGGCAGGTGACAGATACGTAATAATCCTATCCAATCACCTGCGCCTATTCATGTCCATTGTGCATTCCAACGGACGTGGACAATTCCAGCAGGACAATGCGACACTCCACACGTCGAGAGTTGCTACCGAGTGGCTCCAGGAACCCTCTTCTGAATTTAGACACTTCGATTGGCCACCTAAATCACCAGTTATGAAGTTTATTGAGCATATCTAGGATGCCTTGCAACGTGCTGTTCAGAAGAGATCTCCACCGCCTCTGCTAACTTCATCACCACTAAGAAGGTTGTGTACAGTAAACATATGGAGAGGCTTGAGGCGGGGAGGAGGTGACGCCAGTTCGTGGGAGAAAGGGGTTGAAGGAGGACTAGAAGAGAAGGCATTTGCCAATAGGGCGGCTTTCTAAAACCATTATTTGCCAGTAAACTTTTCTCTTTGGCTGTCCGAAAACCATTCGAGTAAAGGTTTTACTCGCTTTCGACAGTGTCGCAAAAGTGCAGAGTAATTACTCTCAGAATCTTGCCCATGTTAAACTTTTACAAGAAGTATTTCAGCGAGTAACGAAGGGTTAACTGAAAATTGTGGAAAGTTTAGTAGAACTAAACCAAATGAAAAAAAAATATGAACATTCTTTTTACAGACATACACGGAAAAATTTAAAATGAGTTATACAATGAGTATTTTTATTAAAAATTTAACTTTTCTAAAGGTTATTTTTTAAACAAAATGTTTATGATTAGTTTATTGCAAGTAAAGCTTATTATGTATATAACTGATATGTTCAAAAGGAAAGAATTTGGGAAAATGGTTGCATAACCGGTACATATTTGTAAACACAGAATGCTATTTACATATGCTCGTTTCAAAACCACATTTACTTTCGCATTTCTCAACTGTTACTCTCTGTTACTTTGCTGTACTCTCGGAGTAACGTTTTGGAACGCCGCCCTGGGAGAGAGTCTCCACAAAGGTTTCCGCAAGCGTTATAATTTCATTGTGTGCGTACGGCTGCAGTAACCGCAGGGAAAAAATAACTGTAAATGTGACATTTCACAGGAGATTACGATTCCGTTATTAGCTACTTCACTGATTATAGCCATGCCTTAAATTTATATCGTAGAAAGAAAAAACCAAATTTTTGCAGCTAGCAGAACGCATATCACTTAAAAACTAATATTATCAAATACCTATTATTTTACCTTTAAGTATATATGTAATTTAAACTCTTGTTTTTAAAGATCTAGGTTATAAGATATGTGCATGTTTAATATTGGATATTTCTAAACTTATCTCTATAATTATTTAGGACTCACACCTTTAATTATCTCTCGAAATAGCTTTGTTCTATTTTTCTTTTAATTCCCGTTAAAATTATTTCTATATAAATTTTCATTGCATTTTCGATTGAACATATCACAATTACAAGTTATTTTGTAAAATAAACATACGCGGTGATCAACTAACTGAGTGATCATGTTCTGCTTAGACATAGATTTATTGGTTTTTCCAAATAAATAGTTTATAAAATCTGAGTTTTTTTTTAATGTTACGACAAACTGTTATTACATATTATTCAGTTACGAATTGTATCATATTTAAATTATTTTCGTATGTGTAGAATCCAGATTATGTTTATATGTGGCCTTAATATTTAATTTTAAAATATTAATTATGTTACAGATATTTGTTAATTTAATATGTAGTGCACGGGATAAATAAAATACTGATTATATGAAATTTGACCCCCCGAAATGCTGCAACTGTCAAAATGTATGCTTACTAACTTATGTTCCAGCTAGACTACTAACAGATTCAGAGAATCGAACCCACGCCAACTGATTTTGATAGTGTACTGTGTCGCGAGGTAAGGCAACATAAAGCAGGTTCGAATATTAATTTTTTTTGGTATACGCCTAGTCTTGAAAACATATTCAGAGTTTATCTACTCGTTGACTAAAATTACCTCTAATGTTATCAGGCCGTTGCGTAAAAACCATTTCACTCGCACGGCAAATTTCATATAATTTAACTTTGCCTTCTCTACATTTAAAACGATTTCATCCCCTATCCATCTCAATAACAAAACCTTTTATACATCATACTTTGTACGTGGCAACTTTTCAGAATATTTGCACAAACGTTTAGAATACATTTTTTTCCCATAAATTGTGGTAGGTTATTTAAAAAAAAACGCCAGTCGATGATGGCAAGGAACAAACTGTGTATCAACTTCCACAATATGAAGAGATTTGAATTAACGGTTTCGGAGAAACGGCGTTATAAGTTTAGAGGACTTTCGCGCACTTGGAATGTCAACTTCCTCGCGGTGGTGTGGCCGTGAATGTTCACTTCCGATTACGACTCAGTAACACCGCTACGAAAACTTGGCAAAGAACACCCCCACGTAAACATGGCAAGTACCACCGTTACAAATTCTTGGCAAGTACTACCACTACAAATACTTGGCAAGTACCACTGCTACAAGCATATGGCAAGTACTACTGCTACGAGAACACTTGGCAAGTAACACCCCTATGAACACTTCGCAAGTAACAGTGCTACGATAACTTGTCAAGTAACACCGCTACAAACACTTGACAAGTGCCTCTGCTACAAACACTTGGCAAGTACCACCGCTACGAACACTTGGCAGATAGCACATCTACGAACACTTCGCAAGTAACACCGCTACGAACACTTGGCAAGCACTAAAAACACTTGGCAAGTAACATCCCTACGAACACTTGGCAAGTAACACTTCTACGAACACTTGGCAAGTAACACAGCTACGAACACTTGGCAAGAACTAAAAACACTTGGCAAGTAACATCCCTACGAACACTTGGCAAGTAACACTTCTACGAACACTTGGCAAGTAACACCGTTACGAACACTTGGCAAGAACTAAAAACACTTGGCAAGTAACATCCCTACGAACACTTGGCAAGTAACACTTCTACGAACACTTGGCAAGTAACACCGTTACGAACACTTGGCAAGAACTAAAAACACTTGGCAAGTAACATCCCTACGAACACTTGGCAAGTAACACTTCTACGAACACTTGGCAAGTAACACCGTTACGAACACTTGGCAACACTGCGGTGTGCGGGCTCCGTGGCAGGGTCGGCTCGCCTCAAACGGAGAATGGCATGCGTTCTGCTGGCGCGTTTCTCTTCTAGACACTCCCCTTGTCCCTACATATCCCAAGTGTTTTGCAGACTGTGTTTAAACTACTGCTGAAAAGCTAATTATCAAAGAGTATTATTGAAGAGTAAAGTTGGCGTAGCAAGCCTATGGTAAATTATCGAGTTTTAAATGCCCCGCATCCTAGAAATAGCTTTAATGGTGCACTTGGTAACTAGTCTGAGCATACGGCTCATAATAAAAAAGATTTAAAAATGTTCCAATCAGTGAAATCATTAATTACATCATACCATTCGAAATTATAACTGTCCCGTGTTTTTATAACACATGAAGCAGAACAATCGAGTAATAATCACGCGACAAGCGTTGTTAAGAATGTGCTTTCACAGATCTTGTGAAGTGTCATATTTAAATATTTGTTCATAATTGTTTGAGGAAGTGTATTGTATTATTCAGATGCAAAAAAGAAGCAAAAATCTTCTTCTTTAGGCTGTAGCAGATGAAAACCTTTCAGCTTAATAAAGAAATCCTTTATATCCAATCAAATACACTAAGATTGTCTGTAGTGCAGACAACCGCCCCCTCACACCCTCTTGGAACATTGAGCACACTCGGAACTCTAACCAACACGCAAACAACGTGCTAATTATTTAATAATTTCGTTTTCCTGTCAAAACAAGATGCGCAACGAATGTGGCACACATCTATACCGCAAAAGTGACTATCAATACCAGCCTAAAACAACTTTTATGCAAATATATTTTTTACAACCTCGTTCAATATGCTAACGTACATTCTACTGCAATACGGAGGAAGAATTCGGAATATGAACTCCATATATAATCGGTTAATTGTTTCGAATAATATGCTTTATTAACCTGAAATATTTGCATGTCCGTCGTACTGGAAATAAGTTTCTGGTCCAATTAAATCACATAAATTAGTATGGTCTACCATAGTAAAATATCTTCGTTAAATTTGGTAAGAATCAGTTTATAGTTTCTTGAGATGTGACAAAAACTTTACTTTTTCACGTGGGTCTATCTTACAAAATGGCGGAGAAAAGATTCTCTCTATAGATGCATTACATGTTAGTAACATATACGCGCTCAAAATCTTTATGGGGCACACGCACACACTCACACAGATACACATATGCACACAGTCAGGTAAGTGATCTCATAAGCCTTTCTCTCCTTCGAAAAGTAGTCTGAGGATTTGGTTACTTGCAGAGTGTATACATACACAGTCTGAACAGACTGTACACATCCATGCATGATGGAAGAAATGTCGACACTTTTGATGTTTTGCCATCACTGAATGTTCGCTGCAGAGATTTTGGAAGTAAGTGCAAGAATCGGTTGTAGCTTTCCTTATTTAAATTTGTGAAAAGGAATGAGCTACTTTATTTGAGTGACATAACCAAAAAATTACGAAACCAACAAAACAATGTAAAAAACGATAAAACGGTGAATTTTTTTATGTATTGGAAATTACATTACATGCGATACTTGTATCTTGAACAGTATTTCGGACGTATATGGAATATTTAAACACTATCTTGCTACACAAGAGAGTATTTTCCGAACGCCCATGTCAGTTGAAGTGTATGCACCGGAGGAGTGTATTAAGGGATTGCAATCCGGAAAATTGGATCCGGCATTCTGGAGGATCCGGCATCACTAAACGTTTACCGGTTCCGGAGATAGCAATTTTTGGCAAAATAATCGCGCTGTTGCATGAGTAGGTAGTATAAATGCGTAGTGCGTGTGCGTGCGAGTCGTTCGACGCTGAGTCGCCCCACCACGCCGCGTCTCGCCACGTGCTCAGTCCTCAGTTTCATTCGAGTTTTCCACTCGCTCGAGTCAACAAATGTGTGTTTTGTTTTGTCGCGCTGCTTCGTCAAAATGTAAGTAAATAGACGTTATTTCTTGTATTTACGCGAGCACTAATGATTTAAGATCTAGGATAAGATGAAAAATAAACCACGAGATTATCGCCTAAAAAATGTCTTATTAAAATATGCATGGTTTTTTCTCAATTGATAAATGACTTATGTTTACGTTACGTTCCACTTCTTCCACATATGAGTGTGAGAATCATATAAAATTTTATGAAATAAAGAAATAATGCCGGATACTTCACACAAATCGTCTGAATTATTACGAATGAATTGAGTTGAGTTACGTAAATGAACAAAAGTTTTAATTAAAATTGTAATTAAATATATTTTGTATTTAGTTTGTTACAGAAGTACTACTCATACGACTAGCTCAGTTGACAAAAGTTTCAAAACATGTCACTTTCAAAACCAACCCAAAATGAGGAGGATTATGGTGGGGACTTTGAGAAAACTGTATGGCATTATTATAAAAAAACGCAAAAAGACAACTCTGTGAACGCGAAATGCACATTGTGTTCTAACATAATAAAAATAGGTAAAGGTTCTTATAAAGGTTTAAAAAGACATTTGAGAACAAAGCATTGCATTGATCGAAGTTCTGAAAATAGCCAATTAAAACGTCCGAATTCTAATTCATTTCCTTAACCATCCACAATAAAACCTGATTCAGCTGATATTATTTGTGAGGAGCAAATACCCATGAAAAAGTCTGAAACAATTGACAGTTATTTTAAAAATGAAAACTCGATGGAAAAGATGATCTCGAGAATGGTCTGTAAAAATGGTGTGCCCCTGAGTTTATTTTGTACGTCGCCAGATTTGAGATATTTGTTTTCAAAAAGCGGATTTCAACTTCCTAAGTCACCAAACACTATAAGATCTATAATTATAAGTTTTGCAAATACCGTTAAAGCCAACTTGATAATTCAGTTAAAATATCTTAAGAAATGAGGAAAAAGATTCTCTTTGAGTTTTGACGAATGGACGTCCCAAAAGAATCACCGATATTTCAACCTAAAAGTACACCAAAAAGAAAAACACTTTAATCTGGGCTTGAATATAATCAATGGTTCGCCTACTGCGGAGCATGCTATCAGTCTAAAAAAACCGCTTATAAAGCTTCGGTCTTGATTCTGATACTGATATTATACGCATGAGTACTGACTTTGCAAGTGTCATGGTCAAAGTAGGTAAGCTCATGAATTGCTATTAGCAACTGTGTTTCGCACATGGGTTACAATTAGCCGTGGTCTATGTTTTATATAAAAAGAATGAAGACAAGGAAGAAGAACATCTAGCAACATCGCCAACAACATCTAATGAATCAGATACAGATGACGAAGACACAACAAATGATGCTCTAGAAGAACAAGGAGTTACTGTAGCAATAACGGATCCTCGTCATCCTTATCTTTCTAGGGCTGAAGTAATTCCTAGATACAATGATCTTCTTAAAAAAGTGCGAAAAGTGGTGAAGCTGTTCAAAAGATTGCCTACTAAATACGATATGTATCTGCAAAAGTATGTGAAAGAAGATAAAGGTAAAAAATTAAGCCTTATTTTGGATTGCTGCACGTGTTGGAATAGTCTTCTGGCTATGGTCGAAAGATTTTATAAGTTGAAAGTGTGTATCGATAAAGCTTTAATAGATATAGGATCTGACATAAAATTTAGTGACCTTGAATGATCGAAAATAAAAGACTTGATTTACAGTCTGCAGCTATTTAAATTGGCTGTAGAGGTCCTTTGCAGAAGAGATTCGACCCTGTTAACTGCTGAAACAACACTAAAATTTGTTTTAGAGAAGTTGCTCACTCATGACACGGTGTTAAGTACTGAATTATCTGAAGCATTACGTACAAGGATTAAAGTACGCCACACTGTAGTAACAGGAATATTAATATACTTACAGAATCTAAAGAAATATCATGATGATACAAACCGAGCTGATGATACATTTACTAAGCCAAAGAAAAAAGTCATACGATTAGAAATAAAAAAATTTTTTGAAAGACTTATTCAAGATTATAACTCTAACGAAAACGTGGAAGAAATAGTGGAGAAAAACTTAGATTCACCATCACTGAAAAAATATTTGGTATTACAGGAAGAATTACAATTACAAATCCAGCAAGAAACGACGTGTTATACCATACATACTAAAAAATAGAAAGCTTTTGATAAAGTACGAAAAAAGGACTTGACTGCATCTGAAAGTGAAGGAATTCGAGGAGAATACTTGTCTGCTATTCATGATTATTTGCTGACAATAAAGCCGACAAGTGTAGAAGCTGAAAGGGCCTTTTCGGCCGCAGGCTATATTTGTAGCTCTATTAGAAGTCGACTGGCAGATGACACAATTAACACTATTTGTTTTCTACGATCCTTTTTTCTGTCATAAATATAAGAATGAGTTGTTAGTATTATCAAATACCTAATTATACTGATCTCAGTAAATTACGTAAGGTTAATTATGTTATATTTTATAAACTTACTTACTAAAATTTATATATCTGTGAAAGTGAAATCGAGGAAGACTGAACCACCCGTTATGTGTCGTTAAAGTTTAACTAGTTACCTACACTATACTAGATTTTAATTGTTTGCTCGTTGTCTAATTTTAACTTCGGAAATAAAGCTGATTTGATACATATGTTTTTTTTTTAAATTACCTGTAAGTACAATACACTTGATTAACTTATTAACAGTTCATTTCGGCGTACGGAAAAGGGAAAATCATCCTGATTTTATCAATCCGCTCAGATTGAAAATGACGCCGGATTGCAATCCCTAATTGTATTTTCGCACAGCTGTGTTTGACATTAAGGCTGAAAGCTGTTTCGCGCAGTGGGGTCTTGCAACAGTTAGTTCAAGAATCTATAATTTAGTGGACAAAGTAAAAGCAATTCGAATCTATACTGGCAGCAGTAGCAAACACCTGTTTCTTCGAGAGTCACGCTGAAAATGAGTAATTACTTGTCGTAATATATCAGTTATGACTTTTTTATACGTCTGGGTAACTGTGACAACATATGTTACATTAAAAACTGGAATTTTATTTTTAACAACGAAAAGTAATATTGTGGTACCGACGTGTCGATCGTAATAAAACGCAAAATGAATAATTGTATTTGTAAATTAAATTATTTAAAAACGAACATCGCCACATAAGCGCGATAGTGGGAGAACACAACCCATATATCTATCTTAACTATAAAAGTGCTTAAATAAAAGTAAACAACATTTAGTGAAAATTTTATTTTCCAGACTTTATCTCTGATCACTGTCTCAGCGAGTTTAAGGAGGAGAAGGGGAAATAATTGCGGTGTTACCAGTTTTTGAGCCATAAAATACATTGAGTATTTATTGTGGAAATTTTTTCTCTCACAATTACATTACTCATATGATTGAATAACTGTTATAGTAAAGGAGTGCCTTTTATTTGTTTAGCATGTGAAATGAATGAGAAGGAATTATTAGTTACTTTCTGAGAGTGACGTTCTATGCCCAAACAAAGACACATTTTTGAAAAACTAATATCAAACATAGGTGATGGCAATAAACATACAAATAAACGACGGCACCCACCATTAGCAATAAGTAAAATGATATATGATCGGATATGTTTCATAACGTGAGTCGTTGGTCGAGTTCAGCAAACAACTTTGAGACTAGGTTGTCGACACGGTGGGGTGCCTTCATTACCTTGCTCCAGGAGTTCAAGGCTGAACCACTCGCTCACGCCTACTGTAAGTCACAACTCCTTGCCGCGACTACGAACTGCGAGGCTTCTTCCTCGCAACTCCACTGTGGAACTCGCGATAAAGTGTCGCTCCAGTNCTTGCCGCGACTACGAACTGCGAGGCTTCTTCCTCGCAACTCCACTGTGGAACTCGCGATAAAGTGTCGCTCCAGTAAGTCTACCTGAACTTTCACACTCTTATGAATGTATTCATAGCTTGACGGGGATCATATCTGACTGCCGACCAACTTTCGAAGTATGTTAATGATCACGTAACACTTGAAGGTGGAGTTCCATCTTCAACTTCCTTCTGGCAAAGACAAAAGTGCTNAAGTATGTTAATGATCACGTAACACTTGAAGGTGGAGTTCCATCTTCAACTTCCTTCTGGCAAAGACAAAAGTGCTCCCCAATGTGGAAAGACACGAAGCCATATAACGCACTTTGCTTGCATTAGTTCATTTACGTTATGAAATCCTGAGCGAAAATTATTCGCGTGCTAACGCAGAAATGGAATTTCAACTTGTAATATAACGCGAGCATTCTCGAAGCTCCATTGTCTTACCTGACATAACGACGGACATTTCGCATCTAACAAAATCAACCTTAAAGTCCTCGTTCATTCTAATACAGAAAATCATTCACTTATATAGCATTAAACTGTGGAATAACTTGTCTCTAGAAATTACACATAATGACAGCTAACTCAAGCCCACTGTACGAACTTAGTGAACACGTGTTTTATGCTCACTTGTAATATTTAATTGAAATGTAATAGAAAAATATATGTGAAATATTTCGGATATTGTTTGTGCTTGCAATGTTTGTAGGTTAAACATATTATTACATATACAATCGAATATTGTTGAAATATTTTTTATCCCCTACAATTTCGATATAAATATTGATGTAAATGTTACACACAATTGTTGTTAACCTACCTATGGCTGAAAATGTACTTCAGTTATTCTAACATTACATCAAAAATAACTTCTGTATAGCAGAGAAGTAGACGCCACAAATATTCCTTTGAATTTTTTAAACAATTATGATCAGTATTATGAAATACTGAAGCATTGTTTTCCCTGCGCTGAAAGGCAAACAATCTCTGACCTGCACTACATTATGTATGCGGCGCACAGCGTTACATCACTATCTAGCATATTGAGCGTAGTTTGCTCTGCTATTCCTCGCCTCGCCACTATTGATATGGTTTTGACTTAGCTCGTTTAACCATCTGACCGGGATTGTGCTATGCTAATTTATTTTTATCAATGGATGATTTTTTGCAACTATAATCAAGTTTATAAATTTTTTTTATAAAGTAATAGTAACAACATAAGCTGTTGGCGAGTGAGGATCAAGTAATTTTTAGCCACCAAAAATTCAGGGTGACTATAAAAGAATACCCCAAATCTGAAAGTATATAATATCAAAACCAAACCACTTACAACCTTGAATGACCAATCAAATGAACCGTGGAACCGTGAAGTTTTTTTACCATACATTCATGAAGGTTCAATGTGACCACCATGAGCAGCCCGAATGACATCTACGCGATAATCAAACTCGTTGCACTCTCTTGTCATCATGTCCAGTGTTACGGAATGGACGGCATCCGTAATTCTCGGTTTGAGGTGGTGAGGGGGTAGTGAGCTCGCATTCCACACGTCAATGTGAAGGGAACGGTCTGATGTTGTCTTTATGTGCCCAGAACGAGGTAGACTATGCCTTCATGTCTAAGCTGGTTTTTAGCTATGAAGCGATGTTCCATACAAATGGTAAGGTGCACCGTCATAACGTGCGGATATGGGGTCAGGAGCGTCCACATGAAACCACCGAACACGAGCGCGCTTCCCCCAAAGTGAACGTGTTTTACGCTGTATTCAAAGACACTATTTTCGGCCCTTTCTTTTTTCACGAGCCCACTGTTACTGGAATCCCTTATTTGGACATGCCTACAGAGTGGTTGTTTCCGCAGTTAAAAGAGGTGGTGGAGTACTTCATTTTCTAGCAGGATTGTGCGCCACCCCACTGGCACCTAGTTGTTCGCGGATATCTGAGCGAGACCTTGCAGCAGCACTGGATTGTGCGAGTAGCAGCTGGTGACCAGGCTCGTCATCACTGGCCCCCAAGAAGCCCAGATCTTATTCCGTGCGTTCTATTCAATGGGGGTAAATGAAGGATAAAGTATTTCGTCCACTATTGCCGGCGTATTTCGTCCACTATTGCCGGCTAACATTGACGACCTCTAAACGGGAATTACGGACCGTAACACCGGACATGCTGACAAGAGAGTGGAACGAGTTTGATTATCGCGTAGATGTCCTTCGTGCCGCTTATGTTGGTCACTGTGAACATTTATGATTGTATGGTAAACCAACTTCACGGTTCCACGGTTCATTTTATTGGTCAATCAAGGTTGTAGGTTGTTTGGTTTTGATATTACAGACCTTCAAAGTTGGGGTATTCTTTTATGCTCACTCTGTACGTCTAACCTGTACGTACGTGGCCGTAGGCTAAATGTTGTTAGTTGAAGCCAAGTTGAAGCTGCATCTCGAGGTCGTGTCGGTCCACAGGTAGACTTAGTTTACGGTATAGTCACGCGTTGTGTAGCTTGGTGGTGGTGCAGTTGTCTAGAATATTGAGCTACCTGCAGGGGATGTTAGGTGGCCACCACCGAACCCTCACACGCCACCGAGTGGCCTTGGTGTCACGAGATCGAGAGCCTTCACTCCCATAACTCACAGTGTGTTTGTAAAACAAATGCACCCCGACACGTACTCAAATCATTGGGTCGGTGGCGAGGAGCCACGTAGCTGTGTTTTGTAAGGCCCCTGACTAGTATTGAGGCAGTTTATTGGTGTTGCCTAATATAAAAAAAACTTACTTGTTTGTGGTATTTGGCGGGGAGTGAAGCTCCCTTCCAGCCTCCCGGCTGGAGTGAATGACAGTGTGGTGATATCTGTCTGACATGTTAGTCTGTGCTTATTAATTTGGCATATAATGCGAGGGTTAGTCCTTAGTCTCCCGGGGCAGCCAACAGAGTACGTTTCATCGTGTGGTCGTGTAGTGACATTGAAAAATCATTGTTAGTATACAAAATCTGGAGGA
>NQII01004681.1:0-45557 GCA_002778355.1 Clitarchus hookeri
ATGGCTATGTTGGCTGAACAATCAGAAAGCAATTTTGGGCACGTGACTTTAACAAACGACAATCAGAAATCAGGTAACGTTTATGACTACATGGGAGAAGCTATTTGATTGTTGCAAGAGACCAGAATGTTGTCTGCCATGGTTTGTAGAACATAAAATAAAAGAAAATGGTATAACGCTAGTACGGTAAATGCCAAATACTGACTAAACAGAGTATATTGTTTCACTACAGTGTACTGTATCAAAAAATTAACATTACGANGGTAAATGCCAAATACTGACTAAACAGAGTATATTGTTTCACTACAGTGTACTGTATCAAAAAATTAACATTACGAACTCCGGTGGAATGCACTTAGGATAACTCGTCCNTTGTTTCACTACAGTGTACTGTATCAAAAAATTAACATTACGAACTCCGGTGGAATGCACTTAGGATAACTCGTCCACATCCCACACTGTGAAATTAGTACTAAACTTAAACATCATGACCCAAAATTTTAAAACTACTTAACATCATACAATAATATTCTAACACTAGTTTGAAACTAACCTAAAATCATAACCTGATATTTTAAAACTAACCTACAATAATTTAATATTTTAAAACGAACCTACAATCGTAACCTAAACTAACCTAGATTCGTAACTTAACGTTTTAACCTACAATAACACATCTTTACTTCAATTAAAGCGGCCTACGCAATATTATTGCCCACATAAATCTTGTAATCATTGCGGAGCATACCATGTTTCTTACTGAACTAATGCAATCATAGCTCGATCCCTAATATTAAGTCTTATTTAAAAAATTGAAAAATTACAGAATTTAACTAATAAGTTACATTGAATTTTATACCTCTTCTAGGCAATCCAGAGAGATAATTTATTGAACGAACTGAACTATTCAACATTCTTCTTACTGTGTGCTAACTGCCTATAATGTAAGGATGATATGTAATGAGAAGAGTTAATACCTTCAGGGACTCGTGATTGGCTGAAAAACTTTTGTGGAGCCTAGTGCTGCAATGTATGGAAACACTACAGAAATACACTTAGCAAATGCATGTATGCACACTTTCAACTGTGAAGCATGTCATATTTTCCAAAACGTTCACTCTGTTCTAATACATAGTATCTTTGTCATAAGTATTTGCTTTAACTCAGAATAGTGAGAAATGAGGTTATGCCATCTACAACAAAAGCTAACTTTTTATAAAACACTGCGCATTATTTTATCTGAAATCTTTAAAACAAACAAAATATCATTATAATACTTACTTCAAAGATTAGCACAGAAACAGAGGTTCCACCCAAACTGTCTTATTTATCCCCACCCAAACCGTCTTATTTATCATCAATAAATAAATATCAGATATAATCAGCACCAAAACAATATGGCGTGAAANCCCACCCAAACCGTCTTATTTATCATCAATAAATAAATATCAGATATAATCAGCACCAAAACAATATGGCGTGAAATAATCCGTGAGCGAGTGTTTTAGTCTCAGAATTCACCCGTAGGTGTCGCGTCACGTCCCGCCTAGCACTGTCGGAAGCGTCGGGAGGCTACGACAAGCAGGCGGTAGACGTGTTCNTTGTCATAAGTATTTGCTTTAACTCAGAATAGTGAGAAATGAGGTTATGCCATCTACAACAAAAGCTAACTTTTTTATAAAACACTGCGCATTATTTTATCTGAAATCTTTAAAACAAACAAAATATCATTATAATACTTACTTCAAAGATTAGCACAGAAACAGAGGTTCCACCCAAACTGTCTTATTTATCCCACCCAAACCGTCTTATTTATCATCAATAAATAAATATCAGATATAATCAGCACCAAAACAATATGGCGTGAAAGAATCCGTGAGCGAGTGTTTTAGTCTCAGAATTCACCCGTAGGTGTCGCGTCACGTCCCGCCTAGCACTGTCGGAAGCGTCGGGAGGCTACGACAAGCAGGCGGTAGACGTGTTCACGCCTACCCGTGTTTCTGGAGTCTGAGAATAGTCGGGAGCCGTGAGTCACGCCAAGGCAAAACTAGCCATCTGAGAATTGCACCCCTGTTCACGCTGACTTGCCACACATACGGTAACCTCAGTTTGCTGGTGCTGCATGGGCACTTCACACTGACCGCAGCAATTGTTCTGTGCTCCCTGCAGCCACTACTTTATGGTCCTGCATCAATGCTGTTGGTGGTTGGGCACGAAACTGGTGCTGAGGATGAATGTGTGGCTGGGTCCATAACCACAAGTTCTCCTTCAATTCAGACACGCACAGCAGAGCCTGAAGTAAATATGACCACATCTGAGGGCCTTTNATAACCACAAGTTCTCCTTCAATTCAGACACGCACAGCAGAGCCTGAAGTAAATATGACCACATCTGAGGGCCTTATAACACCTTCTCTCCTCAAGGAACACAAACAACTTAGCACTACAAATGTGTCCCCCAACCCAGACATAACATCTACTTAGATATTCTATTTCTCAACTGCTACAGGCTTGAAGTGCACTTCACTTTAGGAGTTNACCCAGACATAACATCTACTTAGATATTCTATTTCTCAACTGCTACAGGCTTGAAGTGCACTTCACTTTAGGAGTTTGGTTCCCTCCACCACCTTCCACTGGTAAAACATTCTCTCAAATACTAAGCAAGCCAAAAACTCATAACCCATAACCCTATCCTCCCAATCTCCACCCCTCAGGATGTTGCACGTGCAGAATTATGGAACACCACCATCAATACCATACCTACTGTCAGCAACCCCTCCTGCTAAGAACCCTGATCCATGAGTCACTGCTGCCACGAGCAGTTATGAGTAAGGAATTGTGTCCTCAAATCCAACCTTTGACTACTGGCACGTAACACCTCAGAACTAACAAAGTCTCCATCCAGTATGTGACTTGTGAGGGCAGGGAACNCCTTTGACTACTGGCACGTAACACCTCAGAACTAACAAAGTCTCCATCCAGTATGTGACTTGTGAGGGCAGGGAACGTTGGCGTCTGCTTCAACACGAGCAACTTCTGACATGTACAACATGTAACTGAGAAATTTTTAAAACTCTGCTCTGTAAAAGTGCCTTCAGTACAGCAAAATTTTACTTCCTTAACATAATATTAAGTCATACCAATTAACAATGGATTTTGCTGGCTAACAAACTCACATGATACATTTAGAAGACTGATTTTTTCCTAACAGTTGTGAAATTAATGCAAAATTCATCACAAAACTACACAAGTTCACAAAATTCTTTGAAAAGCTTGAAAAAGAGCAAAAATATCTACACATTCATCACATAAAAAAATTAATAAATCTGTGCCCATTATGTATATGACTTGTGGACACACAGCATCTGTAAAGAAAGAAAACACAAAATACCAGTGAAATATATACAGAAAAGTTTTCACATAGTGAAAATAGGAATCAAAAATGTTGCATAGATGCCAGGAGGATGCAGCTGTCAATATGTATGTGAACAAGTTACTTTTATCAGTTGGTGGACAGAACCACAAGCTGTTCTAACCATCTTGTGATATACAACTTATACACATATGTACTGATAGCTGCATACTCACAGTTGAGTTGAGAGATTTGGACGGCTCTTAACGAGGTCTTGAGAGCTGCATATTCACAGCATTGCTGCACCATTTTTTAGTGAGTGGTAATTTATACTACACATTTTTTTTTTTCNTGAGAGCTGCATATTCACAGCATTGCTGCACCATTTTTTAGTGAGTGGTAATTTATACTACACATTTTTTTTTTTTTTTCCCCAGATATTAGTTTACTGGGATTTTGTGCTTCAGGTTGGGCAGAATATCAATAGTTGGCCTATATTCCACTATTTCCACTACAGGAAACATAACAATAGCTTTATAAAAAAAATTAATTAAGAATAAATTAACGGACTTGTATTACATACAATGCACCTACAAATTANAACAATAGCTTTATAAAAAAAATTAATTAAGAATAAATTAACGGACTTGTATTACATACAATGCACCTACAAATTAAAAAAAAGTTTTTATTTAAATAACATTAAAGATAAAAACAAAAATTTTCATATGATAAAGTTTTTTTAACTTTTATAAACATTTTCTATGCATGTAATTTATGAGTCATTAAATAACTGTACAAAAAAAAACATGCAATAAAGTTGATGATACTGAAAGGTTTTGTCACACTGCTGGAAAACATATTTACACTTTTGCTAAACATCTACCATTCGAAGTAGATGGCAACTTGAACAAAATAGNCACACTGCTGGAAAACATATTTACACTTTTGCTAAACATCTACCATTCGAAGTAGATGGCAACTTGAACAAAATAGATTATAAAATCTTATGAGTTAAAAACTCTTAAGAACACATAAATACAGCAATTACTGACATGATAAAAGTAGGTTAATTTCNAAAATCTTATGAGTTAAAAACTCTTAAGAACACATAAATACAGCAATTACTGACATGATAAAAGTAGGTTAATTTCACTTTCGTGGCACTTTGCTACTGTCACTGGGTGGAACATCTACTGCACATATCTTCCTCTTGCGAGTGCACGGCAACTCAATGGCTGCAGCTGGTTCCTCGCGGGCTTTGNACTTTTGTGGCACTTTGCTACTGTCACTGGGTTGAACATCTACTGCACATATCTTCCTCTTGCGAGTGCACGGCAACTCAATGGCTGCAGCTGGTTCCTCGCGGGCTTTGCTGATCTCTGCTCTGACATCACCACACCTGTTCTGCAGCTCTTCCACTGTGCGTCTCAACTCGGCCACGTGTGCATCCAGCTCTTGCAGCCTCGTGCCTTGGATCGTCAACTGCTTCTGCTGACGTTTCAGCTACCGACAGTCATCAACAACATTAAAAAATGCCACCAGGTTCAGTTTCCAGTGAGACTTGTATAAAATAATTCTATGAGATATCATTCAAATATTTAATTATTGCATGACTTTTACAAAACTCAAAAAATGTCTTATCTACACTCTAACAGGTGAAAAAAGTATTTTTGAAATTTTTTCATGTAAACTGTAAACCAGTGGTAAGAGTCATAAAAGAGTGGGGATAGCCCAAAAACAATGCTGTGAGGGTTTCTATTTTCTCTGGTAACTTAGCTCCTAAGAAAGATTTAAAAAAAAATGTCTTTATTTACCTCTACATTGATCTCTCTTAGTTAATAAATTACATTTTTCTAATATGTTGAATGGTTAGCCTCACAACCTCTAAAAATCTTTCTCTTTCTGAGGAAAAAATCTATTATAACCATATGGAAATGACTTGAAGAAAGTGAAATAGGAATTAGCATTCAGATAGGAAGCCTGAAAGGACAAAGGAAATAATGGATGAATAGTAGATGCCATTTTTATCAGAAAATGAGGAGAAACGAGGAAAGTGTTTTCTTTCTGAATAACACAACCTCACATTGCAATTACATGTTATAATACATTCACCGGTACTTCACACTTTTCTGAAGCCCTGTTTAAGTTCTACTTTCAGGTACTGATAATGTATCCTTCCACTATACATAAACAAAAACAGTACCACGTGACATTTAATATTTTAACTACCAATTACTGTGCTACATCCTTCGACTGTCCCAAACTCTGTGTAGTAGTAGTTATTAACTAGCCTGCGTGCAGTTCTGTGCGCCTGATAACACCGCTCAGGACCGCACGGCCTCAGTCTCACTGGTGCTACGTGCCTCCAGTTCATGCACGACTTTCTTGTTACCGGAATAGGTACTTGGATGATGTTCCATTATATGCTCACTCTGATCCGCGTGCCATCTTCCCAAATGTGTAAATAACTTGTCATTTCATTTCGCNTGCTACGTGCCTCCAGTTCATGCACGACTTTCTTGTTACCGGAATAGGTACTTGGATGATGTTCCATTATATGCTCACTCTGATCCGCGTGCCATCTTCCCAAATGTGTAAATAACTTGTCATTTCATTTCGCTTCCTGTTGCTCAATTACAGTGGTTGCATACCCGCCCTCGTACATTACCACTTCCATTAGCGTGATAACTATGGATGTNTTTGTTTATTTATTATTGCGGGTGGTCTCTGGGCTACTGAACCTTGGTGCATGGCGCATAACACAAACGGCAGGCGTGTGTGGGTCAACATTTGTGACCTTCATTGAAGAGGTGGACAGTGATGTATTGTGTTGTAATGTGGTNTGTGTGGGTCAACATTTGTGACCTTCATTGAAGAGGTGGACAGTGATGTATTGTGTTGTAATGTGGTCATCCTTATTTGGTACACACAATACGAAAATCTAAAAAACCACAGTGAAAAATAGCTAAAAACTTTGGTTATGGTAGACGTCGTAACACATGGACTTAAAAAGGCAAGACTTGTAGCAAAAGGTTACCAAGAGATTCCTTCCTACAATGTCTATGCACCAGCAGCCAGACTACCTACAATTCGGTTGTTTATATCCCTTGCAATATCTAACAACTGGAATGTAAGACAACTTGATATACCAATTGCCTTTTTAAACGGATATTTAGACAATGATATCTACATCAAAACCCCCAATGGTGTGAAAAACGAACCNTACCAATTGCCTTTTTAAACGGATATTTAGACAATGATATCTACATCAAAACCCCCAATGGTGTGAAAAACGAACAAGGAAAAGTACTGAAACTCATTAAAAGCCTTTATGGACTTAGGTCTACTCCAAGAATATGGAACGAGAGATTTCATNAGGAAAAGTACTGAAACTCATTAAAAGCCTTTATGGACTTAGGTCTACTCCAAGAATATGGAACGAGAGATTTCATGACTTCATCCTTTCATTCTTGTACTTCTCTAGTAGGTCACTGAAGACAGAAATACACGGTAAGAATGTTTGGCTTGTTATTTGCGTTGATGACATGCTTGTGACAGGAAAAGAGAAAGAGGTTGAATTTTTAATAAATCATCTAAAACAAGAATTTCAAGCAAAATATTTGGGTATTTTGGTCCTTAAAAACCCATGTGTTTATAAGTTTCTTTCTTTATTACATAAAATTTCTCAAAGCACTTTTATTATTAAAGTTCTCAATAAATTTAACATGAGTAAATGTAAAGGTTACAGAACTCCTATGGAAAATAACTTCCAAGTAACTGCAGAAGATCCTACTAATGAAAATGTACCTTTTAGGCAACTGATAGGATCACTAATGTACATTTCTATGGTCAGTAGACCAGATATAACCTATTCAGTTGCCTACCTCAGTAGATTTTTAAACAAACCCACTAGCCGAGTGTGGAAAACTGCAAAACGGATTTTGAGATACTTAAAAAACACCAAGGACATGAGTTTAACCCTAAGTGCCGTCTCCAATGGTAGCATAAAATGTTATTCTGATGGACTGACCCGTCCCCTGTTCAATCTGTCTTTCTCACATTGTGGCCATGTAATTTTCCATGGAGAGAACCCTGTTTAGTGGGCATCGAGAAAACAGCCAACTGTAGCACTATCTACTGCCGAGGCTGAATACATATCTTGTGCAGTTTCTGCCAGTGATCTGATATATCTACAAGGTGTTCTTGANTCGAGAAAACAGCCAACTGTAGCACTATCTACTGCCGAGGCTGAATACATATCTTGTGCAGTTTCTGCCAGTGATCTGATATATCTACAAGGTGTTCTTGAAGACCTGCAAGTTGTAAAAGATACTCCAACCCTCCTGACAGATAACCAGAGTGCAATTTGCATGGCACAGAGTTTTGAGAACAGTAGAAGATCCCGCCATATTAACATCAAGTTTCATTACCTGAAGAACTTAGTAGACAAGAAGAAAATTGTAATTGAATATGTGGACTCACAGAATAACATTGGTGACATTTTTACTAAGGCCTTATGCCAGAATAAATTTCACCAATTCAGACAATTGTTTAACGTTAATTAATACTTTTATGACCTGTATATTAAATGAAGTATATAAACTCTTTTTCCATGAGTTTTAAAAACATAAAAATTTCAGAAACTGAACTTCTAGGGTATCAGAATTGTGTAACATAACCTGTTCGGTAAGGTACCTCCCGCTCAGTCACGTGTCTCGTGTTGTGTGTAGAGCTCATTAAACAACTCTCCCTATAATGCCTTGTATTNGTACCTCCCGCTCAGTCACGTGTCTCGTGTTGTGTGTAGAGCTCATTAAACAACTCTCCCTATAATGCCTTGTATTAATGCTTCTCCTCACATCCCGTATCTAAATTTATTTAAAAAACTTGTATTATTTTTGAGTAAGTGATTGGAATAAAGTATTCACATATACAATATGTTTTTGTTACATGCAAGCCTAAACCTCACGTAAATCTACGATTCATAACTTAATTTTAATTATGTACTGTGTTTGAGGATGTGTAAAGGAGATTTCAATGNCTCACGTAAATCTACGATTCATAACTTAATTTTAATTATGTACTGTGTTTGAGGATGTGTAAAGGAGATTTCAATGAAGGAAACATTTATTTCATTCCATTTTATTTGTAAAAGTATAAACAAACATGCATCAAATAATGGGGTCAAGTAAATGTATTGAATACAGACCCATCCTGGACTGATATTGCTTCTTGCAAATGGGTTGACATCGTGCCAATTATTGGCTCTATTTTCCCCAACAAATCTTCAGAGTTGGTTTGGCTTATTTTGGTGAAGTTTTTGCCCGTTAATGTGCAGGTCTTTTAGTATCCTTACCAACTCACTACCTGCCCATTTTTTTTTTAAAGTTCGGTGCATCACCATTGTCTGGGCTTACGCCTTTGCCCATTCCTTCTTAACAGTTCAGCAATTACCACAAAAACACCATTACAGATGAACAATGCTTCGTCGTGCTCCATTTTAGTTGGGTAGAATAGTACTAAGGTGTCCGCCGTGAATATCTTGGTCCGTGATGTGCACGGTTTCTGTGCGGTGCGACACCAATTGCCTCGAACAATTTTACGTTGTAACGTACTCGCCGCACAACGTCTACGGGCACGCCAGTGTGTACGTGGCTTAAGAGGCACAGAGGAGAGAGCACAACTGTCACAGAGAGTACAATGCTTTTTATTTAGAGCTCAGGGTAACAGTTAGATGCTGTAGNAGAGGAGAGAGCACAACTGTCACAGAGAGTACAATGCTTTTTATTTAGAGCTCAGGGTAACAGTTAGATGCTGTAGTCTAGTACAAAACCTCAATCAATTTAATAAGGTGTCGGTCAAGTCAAGCCTGACCCCTCTTCTGGTAGATGAAGGAAGGAAACAGTGGAAATGTGAAAAGATTGCCATTTGCTAGCTTTACGTTAGCCAGGCGTAAAGGGCAAACACACAGGGGCGCTTGTTAAAACCATGCACTTTTTAAAAATTAACTTTTTGCAATTTTTCAATTTTCGTAAAATTTTGCAGAAGCGGTTAACTTTTATTTTAGGTGTGCCACATTCAGTNACTTTTTGCAATTTTTCAATTTTCGTAAAATTTTGCAGAAGCGGTTAACTTTTATTTTAGGTGTGCCACATTCAGTAGGGCTTCATTTAAGCATTGTGGTAAACAAATGAAGAATTGTTTTCCTCCCATGTTGCTTACAATGAATAGGTAGCTGCTTATCTGCCAACAACATCCAGGCTGGGATTATCAGCTGTAACCTGATTCAACACCATGTACTGCATCAGCAATCATCCTAATGGCGATGTTATTTCAGTTTCATGGTATTTGCCGGGCNCTGATTCAACACCATGTACTGCATCAGCAATCATCCTAATGGCGATGTTATTTCAGTTTCATGGTATTTGCCGGGCGACGCGTGCTGATAAAATATGTGACCTGTGGCATGAGTTTGTTTGAGATGCGTGTGCATGGAGTAAATACAAGGGTAATTCATGGTTGTTTTCAGTATTTTACTAATATGGCGCACAGTATTGGAAAATAAACAGATGGAAAAAGAGTTTTCTGTAGTTTTGAACCATAGGTGAAGAAATTGGACTTATATTTTAAAANGGAAAATAAACAGATGGAAAAAGAGTTTTCTGTAGTTTTGAACCATAGGTGAAGAAATTGGACTTATATTTTAAAACACGGACTAATCCTCAACCTTCCGCTGAGGATTATGAGCCACTAGATGAAAGCATAGTTGGTATTATTGAGACTGCGAGCNGACTAATCCTCAACCTTCCGCTGAGGATTATGAGCCACTAGATGAAAGCATAGTTGGTATTATTGAGACTGCGAGCTCTAGTCCACAGTTTCTGGGAGATAAGAAAACAATAACTTGTCATCAACTACAAAGTAGACGTCTGAATGTGGTAACCTTACTGTATTTGACTTCTCGGACCCAGCTAAATGGCCTCCTTTATAACGGAAGCCAACGCTAAGCTGCGAAAGAAGTGGTGCCACGATCATAAAACCTGGACACTTGATGATTGGAAGAATGTGGTATGGTCTGATGAATCATCGTTTACATTGTTTTCTACAAACGGCCAGGTTTATGAATGGAGAACCCCAAAATAAGCCTACGATCCGGACTGCCTGCTTCCTACAGTCAAGCATGGGGGAGGTTCCGTTATGATTTGGGCGGCTATATCGTGGCATTCAGCTGGTCATCTCATTCACATCACTGGCCGGATTACTGCGAATGAATATCTCGACATCCTCAATGATGAAGTTCTTACTATGGATAGCATATTGCTGCCAAACACTGTCATATTCCAAGATGATAATGCGCCCATACACACAGCCAAAAAGGTTCAGTCTTGGTTTGAGGAGCATCAGAAATGATCAAACATCTTCCCTGGCCAGAACTCAACATAATTAAACCGTTATGGGGAGTTTTAGAGCAGAGAGTGAGGAGCAGATTTCCATCTCCAACATCGTTGAAGCAATTGGTGGATGTTTTGGTACAAGAATGGGACAACATTCCGTTGGAAACTATTTAGACATTCTACGAATCTATTCCGCGAAGAATTGCAGCTGTTTTAAAAGCAAATGGTGGCCCAACACTTTATTAATTAATAAATATTGTGTGTATGTCAGGTGTTCATATTATTTTGTCCATCCCCTGTATATTGTTTAATACTAAACCGACTACATGGCCACCATGGTAAATGAGCAATTTTTTTTATGTATGCGTTTGGTTGATCATGGTTATTACTAGGGCTGTCTGTTGTTAGATAAAAGATTTCCGCACTTGCTACATTTCACTACCCTACGAGACTAGCACCAGAATTTGTTTGCTTATTGGCGACGTGTCTCAGTGAAAAGNACTTGCTACATTTCACTACCCTACGAGACTAGCACCAGAATTTGTTTGCTTATTGGCGACGTGTCTCAGTGAAAATACTTTTTTTATTACTCGACTGGCCAATCAGAGCTAGATTATGCTGATACTGTACGTGTATGATTCGCAGGCAGGCACTGACGAGGCGTGTGAGTTAAAATCATTAAAAAAAAAAACGGCTAGCCCTACCTATAGGTTAAGACAATTTTAATTTCCAGAAAAAAATTCATAGCAGAAGTATTTCGAAGCATAACAAATTATTTCCTTTTAAAAACAAGTTTACTTTTTTAGAAGAATGAAGATTTTTCCATGCAAAATGCATGCGTTTAGGAGTTCAGTAACCTATGTCTAAGAGGGTCGGTCATAAAGGGATAAATTTACATGCTGACTTCAGCCAATCACGAAGCAAATTATTCAAGCGTGTACATAAAACACTGAAACTGACATTCTCTCGGATATGACAACATCCTTATTTATCATCAGACTAATAAACTAGGTACAGATCGACCAAGCCACCCGCCTACAGTATGTAGCTTTTGNACATCCTTATTTATCATCAGACTAATAAACTAGGTACAGATCGACCAAGCCACCCGCCTACAGTATGTAGCTTTTGTGGGCGGTCTCGATAATATTTGTAAGAAAACAAATTTCCTTTCGTAAGCTTGCTATGTTAATACAGCTACAAGTTAAATATTAAAATTCAGTACACCACTGACAGCATCCAGAAAGTCACGAAGCCCATGACATGATCTACAGACGTCAGTTTCATCATCGACGACGCTGATGCGGACAGGAAGCGTGGTAAACTATGCNGCCCATGACATGATCTACAGACGTCAGTTTCATCATCGACGACGCTGATGCGGACAGGAAGCGTGGTAAACTATGCCATGATTTCCATTGAATTGATACGTTAATGGTTAAACCGCGATACATATGCCAGTCATCAGACATTAACATGCAAGTTCGAGGTTGGGTGAAGTGGATGGCCACAAAACATATAAAGTAGACGCGACGATAAAGATATGTTTTAGTATGCTACCACCATGAAGTGTGTGGGAAACTATCAGTAGTCAACACTGCTACATGCTGTTGAAAACAGATATAATAAATAACCTTTATACATTTGGTGAAATGCTATTTTTATATTACCAGAACCATAGGCACATGTGAAACACCATGCAATTTCCGAACCATTAAAGATACAGTCACCAAATTCAAAATATAAGCATAACCCTCCTCCCCCGACAATGAAAAAGGTTGCAGGTGTCAGGTATGTCCTAGACACACTTATATAAAAAAAAACCTTGATGGAGCTACATTCCATAATAGTTATATCGGTGTTGATATCATACCAAGAAGTTTAGTAAAAAGATTGAATACATGTCGACATAAGAAAGAACGAATGATCACAATTACCAACCACAAAAAAAAATAATACAATTCAATTACGATGCGCATTATACGACTTGTAAACACGGTTTTCCTTTGCTTGTCACCAAACAACATACANAATACAATTCAATTACGATGCGCATTATACGACTTGTAAACACGGTTTTCCTTTGCTTGTCACCAAACAACATACACTTAAACCATTTGTCGTATTAGAGAGAGACAACAATGCTACACACTGAGACAAACAGATAAAAAACAATTAATTACAAAAGTAAATAGTTATTTGTATTTGCCGACAAATACATATGCGTGAGCATTATGTACTGTACGTTATGATAGGCGAAGAAATTTCCGCTGTTAAGTGTAGGACATTGTGAAAACGATAGCACTTTGTTTTATTAGATGTCACAACAAACAGAAAGATTAAATAGCTTTCAGCACTCAGATACCGAGCTAGCATACCTGCCTAAATAATTCCTTCTCACATATGTACAACCCTAAATAAAATCAGTCTACAAACACCTACCTGCCTATCTGCAGCAGGACGAAGAGATTCTTAGCTGTCTCCCATGTCTAGGATGTTTTCAAGATAGCTTGCTGATGCAAACATATATATATATATATATAAAATTATTAATGCAAAGAGTTATAACCTTTTAACAACCTTTGTATATTGCGCGAGCATCGTGTGCTATATCTCACGTTAGTAGAAAAAAAACTTTTACGAGGCCGAGAAGCACAGGTGCGATCAGGTCAACACTACTACGTATTGATGCAAACATATATAAAAAATGTAAGGGAAAAATAGTTGTAAACACTTGACAACCATCATAATTACATATTATGTACTTGCAGATGAGGATTGGTTATGATTTTATGACGCCTGTCGACGGGGTTCACACAACATAACAGAGACGGCTATTCCCTCCCACCAAGTGTTTGCTTGCAACTGGGTTTGTCCAGGATGGCTTGGCATTGTGAATTCAGTCAGTGAACACTTATGTAAATAATGTTCGATCACAATAGTAGAGTAACATAAATATTATTTTCATAATTTCCACCTCGTGGGGCCTCTCACGAAATGGNATGTTCGATCACAATAGTAGAGTAACATAAATATTATTTTCATAATTTCCACCTCGTGGGGCCTCTCACGAAATGGGGCTCGTGGTATAGTGTACCTACCTGCCCTTCCACTCTCTCTGGGGTAGACAGGTATAACCTTTTTNCACGAAATGGGGCTCGTGGTATAGTGTACCTACCTGCCCTTCCACTCTCTCTGGGGTAGACAGGTATAACCTTTTTCGTGCGTGGACAAATATATATGTATGTTTGTAAACATATGCAGTTTGATGCACCCGCCCTTCTCTGTTTTAAGGGGCACAAGCCCCCAACAACCTCCACTATTTATGTAATACCGTTTACGAGGTTTGCAGGTCAGCCTGTAATAGGCTCGCAGTAATCGCAGTGGTAATACAGGCATGGGAAATCCTTGATAACTCCCAATTACGTCGCAACAACATAACTGAGGGGATACGTACAGACAGCAGTCGACAGGCAATGGCCCCTCTTCTATAAGATTAAGAGTAACGGTAGCCGTGATATGCTTAACTGGAGTCTAGTTGGGTAACCAACATCCAAATTTGAAAACCCAATATCCTTCAATATCTTTTCGACCCTGAAAACTACACAACGTTTACGTGCATCTTCACCACAACTACTCAGTTATGTCCTGCAACCTTCACTGTGTGTCATGCTTTGTTAATAATTCTGAAAGGCACTAGGAAAGAGAGCATTTCGCATATTAAATATTACATCAATGTAATTNCAATCCGGGGAGAAGATATTCTAATTCTCATTGCCATCGGCACTATACGATAACTGGAGTCTAGTTGGGTAACCACATCCAAATTTGAAAACCCAATATCCTTCAATATCTTTTTGACCCTGAAAACTACACAACGTTTACGTGCATCCTCACCACAACTACTCAGTTATGTCCTGCAACCTTCACTGTGTCTCATGCTTTGTTAATAATTCTGAAAGGCACTAGGAAAGAGAGCATTTCGCATATTAAATATTACATCAATGTAATTATTCAGTGCCATATTACGTATTTGAAATTGTTATGTATATTTATTCTGATGTGTTCTGAGTAATCATGTTTACAATTTTTAGTGTTTATAAGTTTGTTTGCCTTTAAAGTTGTGTGATTCCATTTTTCACAATTTTGGTGTCATACCGGGTCACCTCGCTCTGGGCTGACGCTATTATCTGTCTGCTAGCAAGTGCGGTAGGTGTAGGACGTGCTGCCCGAGGCTTATAGGTCTTACTAACCATCATGTAGCTGCAATATACTTAACATATAACCTTTTATTTTGCTTTTACCAAGGAGTATTCCCCCCCTTTTTTTTTTCCTTTATAGACTCACACAGTCAGTGGCTAAATCTACTTAGGGCTGGTTTTACCAAAAACGTTTTATTGACTAAGCCGAGTTTAAGCACAATGTAACTAAGATTACAGGTTCCCTGTGTTTCACCACTGTCAAAACGCGATTAACTTTTTACATGAGTTTAAGTTTAACACCCATTTTCAGCCGTTTAACTTCTTAACGATAGCAATATGGCCACCTAGACTTATTATCATACTTTGGAGGTTATGAGAATAAAATTCGGCAGACGTCATCGTTGCGATCACAANAATTATCATACTTTGGAGGTTATGAGAATAAAATTCGGCAGACATCATCGTTGCGATCACAATATTAATTTAAGTTACTGCGATGTGGTTTTCTTTGATATTTTTTGTATGAATACATTCATAAATATAAGTTACATTGGCTGTGCGAAATAAATGTATCGCAAGCACTTTTTATATGAAATTAATACAGAATATTCTGTACATTATGGAAAACAGTTACATATAAATGTAGTTTGTATTTTATCGGCGCTTTAAGCAACATGCAATGTATTAGCGAATTTGAAAATGAAGCCTGGTTCTAATTTTTGTTGTGTCGATTTGTTGTTGATCTGTACATGCCAGTTATACACTGAAGAGAGAGAGAGAGAGAGAAAAACGGTACACCTGCCTAATATCGTGTAGGCCCCCGCGAGCACGCAGAAATGCCACACAACGACGTGGCATGGACTCGACTAATGACTGAAGGTATGCAGGAGGCAATTCACACCATGAATCCTGCAGGGCAGTCCACAAATCCATAGGAGTGCGAGGCGGTGGAGATCTCTTCTGAACAGCACTTTGCAAGGCATCCCAGACATGCTCAATAATGTTCACGTCTGGTGATTTAGGTGGCCAATGGAAGAGTCTTAAGTCAGAAGAGTGTTCCTGGAGCCATTCGGTAGCAACTCTCGACGTGTGGGGTGTCGCATTGTCCTGTTGAAATTGTCCACGTCCGTCGGAATGCACAATGGACATGAATGGGTGCAGGTGATCGGACAGGATGCTTACGTATCTGTCACCTGTCAGAGTCGTATCTAGACGTATCAGGGGTCCCATTTCACGCCAACTGCACACGCCCCATACCATGACAGAGCCTCCACCAGCTTGAACAGTCCCCTGTTGACATGTAGGGTCCATGGATTCATGAGGATGTCTCCATACCCGTACACGTCCATCCGCCCGATACAATTGGAAACGAGACTCGTCAGACCAGGCAACGTGTTTCCAGTCATCAACAGTCCAATGGCGGTGTTGGCGGGCCCAGGCGAGGCGTAAAGCTTTGTGTCGTGCAGTCAACAACGGTACACGAGTGGGCCTTCGGCTCCGAAAGCCCATATCAATGATGGTCCGTTGAATAGTTCGCACGCTGGCACTTGTTGATGCCCCAGCATTGAAATCTGCGCCAATTTGAGAAAGGGTTGCACGTCTGTCACGTTTAATGATTCTCGTCAGTCGTAGTTTGTGCAGTTCGTTCACGATCTTTTTCCGGTCGCAGTGATGTCGAAGATTTGATGTTNACCAGGCAACGTATTTCCAGTCATCAACAGTTCAATGGCGACGTTGGCGGGCCCAGGCGAGGAGTAAAGCATTGTGTCGTGTAGTCAACAAAGGCACACGAGTCCGTATCAATGATGGTCCGTAGAATAGTTCGCAGCGACCGTGAACAACTACGGGGTCGTAACTTATCTGCGCCAATTTGAGAAAGGGTTGCACGTCTGTCACGTTTAACGATTCTCGTCAGTCGTAGTTTGTGCAGTTCGTTCACGATCTTTTTCCGGTCGCAGTGATGTCGAAGATTTGATGTTTTACCGGATTCCCGATATTCACGGTACACTCGTGAAATGGTCGTACGCGAAAATCCAAATTTTATCGCTACCTCGGAGATGCTATGTCCCATCTCTCGTGCGCCGACTATAACACCACTTTCAAACTCACTTAAATCTTGATAACCTGCCATTATAGCAGCAGTAACCGATCTAGCAACTTTGCCAGACGCTTGTTGTCTTATATAGACGCTGCCGACCGCATCGCGTTACTCTGATTGGTTCCATACCTCTGTTATTTGCACAGGCACGCCTAAACCAGTTTTTTTGGCTCTCCATTGTAACAATCAATTTGATGTACGAGAAGATCCGGTTATATTTAACGACATCAAAGTGTTTGTATACTGTTTCAATCNTGTAACAATCAATTTGATGTACGAGAAGATCCGGTTATATTTAACGACATCAAAGTGTTTGTATACTGTTTCAATCACTGTTTCCTTGTAATATTTTATAAAATTTGTGTAATTATCAGCCTTCTTACATGCAGATTATTTATTTTCTGCTGCAATTACAAAGATACAACTCAGACTCCATAGGCTAGTGGGCAAACTCTTACCATCGCCTTCTAGATGCACCATTTCCTTCAATTTACTTAAACTTAAATTTACTTAAACGATAAAGTCGTGAAACCAACCCTTACTTCTCTACTGAGNATTTCCTTCAATTTACTTAAACTTAAATTTACTTAAACGATAAAGTCGTGAAACCAACCCTTACTTCTCTACTGAGTCGTGTAGGACCCACTTAAACTGTTTTCGCTACCAGCAGAGGTTAGTGCCATACCCTTAAAGTGTAAGTATTTTGTTTGTAATAAACTGCGAGTATGAATGCAACTGGTTTTTGTGCTCACTGTATGCTATAGTTGCTTCATGACTGCATTGGGATGCCAGGGCCCTATTCCTGCAACTAACCCTGTGTAATNATAGTTGCTTCATGACTGCATTGGGATGCCAGGGCCCTATTCCTGCAACTAACCCTGTGTAATTGCTGCTCATTTCGGCATATTGCTCAGTACTGTGAGGCATGTTAGGTGACTGGTAACAAGCCCACTCCTTACTTACNTGCTGCTCATTTCGGCATATTGCTCAGTACTGTGAGGCATGTTAGGTGACTGGTAACAAGCCCACTCCTTACTTACTGATGTTTAGACGGCGCCAACGCCTTTGTTAGGTATTCATGGGATACCATCACCATGCCCACTGCTTCATGATTCACCCCTGAGACACTAAGGGAGATTCCAGGACGAGCCACAAAAGTGGATGGCCTATGCTGAACTGCTACTTCATGCCTTTGCACTTTTATCTCTATAACATTCAGAACATGCGACAGTTGATGCTACAGGTCTGGGTTTTTATCCACTATTGGGAGTAATTTTTATGGTGGGCACCTGACTGGCATGATAATCAATAACCTNGGCCTATGCTGAACTGCTACTTCATGCCTTTGCACTTTTATCTCTATAACATTCAGAACATGCGACAGTTGATGCCACAGGTCTGGGTTTTTATCCACTATTGGGAGTAATTTTTATGGTGGGCACCTGACTGGCATGATAATCAATAACCTGTGAAGTGTAAATGGCCNACAGGTCTGGGTTTTTATCCACTATTGGGAGTAATTTTTATGGTGGGCACCTGACTGGCATGATAATCAATAACCTGTGAAGTGTAAATGGCCTACCTTACCCTATGTACTGACGCTAGTATTAAACACGTTCCACTACCACTCGCGTTTGCCAGCCTTGCTGAATTCCTGCTATTTATCCTGCTTGATCCTGTATATTGGAAAGACAGTCCAATAACAACTTAATGATATAAAGGGAAAGAGGTCAGAGAAATCTTTAGTAAATATTACGAAGTAAGACAGAAATTCAAAGAGTGTGATTAACAGTGAAATCAAAACAAATGCAGCCAAAGATGGACTAGTTTTTCTAAGTTGACAATAATTTGCGGAAAGAAATTGTNCAGTGAAATCAAAACAAATGCAGCCAAAGATGGACTAGTTTTTCTAAGTTGACAATAATTTGCGGAAAGAAATTGTAGCTGGGGACCTATTTTCATTTTCTCAGGTGATATACATACAACTTCTTTGAATGTTACTCAACTTTGGTGAACAAGCAGGTGTTTAGTAACTGCAAAAGGAAAGGGCGCAGACATACTGAATAGGGGACAAACACTTGAGCACGCAGTTAGGCATGTTTTCCCTCGTCACTTGCCACCCCTTCTGCTGCAAAAGTCATAAAATGGCAAAAAGACACAAAATAAAATTTCTTTATTTACATNCGTCACTTGCCACCCCTTCTGCTGCAAAAGTCATAAAATGGCAAAAAGACACAAAATAAAATTTCTTTATTTACACAATGTATAATGAAAATAAAAACATATAAGTTAAAAAAAAATTTTTTTCGCATTAAGTTAGCAATTTTTTTATCGAANCAGTGAAATCAAAACAAATGCAGCCAAAGATGGACTAGTTTTTCTAAGTTGACAATAATTTGCGGAAAGAAATTGCAGCTTGGGACCTATTTTCATTTTCTCAGGTGATATACATACAACTTCTTTGAATGTTATTCAACTTTGGTGAACAAGCAGGTGTTTAGTAACTGCAAAAGGAAAGGGCGCAGACATACTGAATAGGGGCAAACACTTGAGCACGCAGTTAGGCATGTTTTCCCTCGTTACTTGCCACCCCTTCTGCTGCAAAAGTCATAAAATGGCAAAAAGACACAAAATAAAATTTCTTTATTTACATAATGTATAATGAAAATAAAAACATATAAGTTAAAAAAAATTTTTTTTCGCATTAAGTTAGCAATTTTTTTATCGAAAACTATAGACTGGGGTAAGTACTTACAATTTGCTCGTAAAAATTATACCAATTTTCTTTAACTTTGAAAATAAATTAATAATATTTGGTTTGTTCTGAAATCATGCACTTGTCATCCTCCACTTTCATAATATGTCTGTTAACGATATTTTAGGGATAGGCACGTTCCCGATGCACCCCCCCCCTTCCCCTTCGTTTTTATATTTGCGCCTCCTGGTGAAGTAATAACGCGTTTACTTTTCGTACAATACCAGTATTACTTTTTTTTTTCAGTCTGTTTCGACCAGCAAAATTTACGAAAAAATTCCCCTCTTCTTATTGCCGTTGATTTACAAAAAATAATTAATACTAGTGCAATAGATGAGCGACATTTCCTCCCGCTGAATGATGCGCCATATGAAATACGGTTCTTACCTTGCGGTTCTTAAGGCCAGAGGAAGGATTGACGAGTCGGTGGCCCGCGACGTGCAGGTACATGGGCTGCTGGCTCGAGGGCTGCTCCGACTTGCGCAAGCGCCGCGTGGGAGCCCTTGGTGCTGCTACGGCCGCGGGGACGGCCAAGGGCGCCAACACCTGCGTCTTGGTCCTGAGTGGTCTGGCCGGGGCGTACGCAATGCCCTGCTGCTGGTAGGACGCTGGCCACGCGTATTCCCCGTCGTCGTACACGTGTAGGACGACGTTCAGGTCGTCGGAGAGCACGCTCACGTTNGGGCTGCTGGCTCGAGGGCTGCTCCGACTTGCGCAAGCGCCGCGTGGGAGCCCTTGGTGCTGCTACGGCCGCGGGGACGGCCAAGGGCGCCAACACCTGCGTCTTGGTCCTGAGTGGTCTGGCCGGGGCGTACGCAATGCCCTGCTGCTGGTAGGACGCTGGCCACGCGTATTCCCCGTCGTCGTACACGTGTAGGACGACGTTCAGGTCGTCGGAGAGCACGCTCACGTTCGGCAACAGTGAGTACCTGCGCCTGCAATTCCAGCGCACTCTCGGTTTTACGAGTACAAGGGAATGGCAGTTATTTTGTGATTTCAATGCACAGAAGCAAGGGAGCCATATGGGCGACACTAAGGCCGTGTCCCAACTTGAAAGTGTGCTCACTCTCTCTCACTCTGGCACACTCTGACACAGTCTAGCGAATTAAGACTTGTGCCACCTGTGAGCCTTCGACATTATTCTCTGATGGAAATGGTAATAATTAGAGAAAAATAAAAAATAATTTTAGGCCTACAGTATTTTTTTGACATATCAACTTATTTAAATTTTGTATATTTTTGTGAATTAAAATTTTTAACTATTATGTGCAAAGCAGAGTGTTTGATAATATACGGACAATTAACGTAAACGAAACCTGAACATAATCACACCGGAATTTCTTATGTTCCATATCATACGGAATATTGTTGGTATTGCACACTTCACAATCGTGATGGTTAAGTTAAATAAAAAAATATTTCCAGCACTGCTGAAGAAACAAAAAAATATGTGTCTGAATATTAGAGGTTAGACTTGAAAACAACTTGGCTGCCAACAGAGGGCGCGATAGTGCGCAGCGAGTGAACACCATCGTTCACTCTTCCTCTCGCACTCTCTACGCCGAGTTGGGACTGCAGAGAGGACTCTCTGTGAGGTCAAGAGTGGGCGAGTGCGTGTTCTATCTGCGAATTGGGACACAGCCTGACATGCACGCCTAATGCCTCATTACTCCTACGTGCAAGGTGTACAGTGTTTCCGTCGGCACTCTACTACGCAAATTGTACCTGCTACAGTAGGATATCATTACACAAGATGAAAGCACAGATTTAACTGCGCACATGTGGTTGTACTCTCCTCCTAATTCTTAAGGAAACTGCACAGGTTAACTAAAAAAAAATTTTGATTTTTTTTAATATTGTCAAATTTTTTTCTTTTTTAATACACATAATATAATAAAAAAATAAGAGCTTAGATAGTTGACATTATCTTCTATGACAAAAAGTTGTATTTATTTAAGGCAGTTATTGCTTACACACCACCTGCTTCAGCTTCTCTATGCGCAAGGCACTCAACAGTCTTTCCATCGGCGACTCCCTTCAACATGACTTTAAGCAGCGACCCTATATGTTTATGGCTCACCAATAAAGATGCAAATATGATGCNGCGACTCCCTTCAACATGACTTTAAGCAGCGACCCTATATGTTTATGGCTCACCAATAAAGATGCAAATATGATGCGTGTCTAAAGACAACTCTGAAGTTTCTGAATAAACAATTTTGCAGTTAAAACGGATTTTGAAAACCCCCATTTCACCTTTTTTCTTGCCCAAAAAACCCTTGGAGTTCGAACGAGAACTTCAAACTTACCTTTGGGCATGCAACATTAAATGCTTTTCATGTNGCCCAAAAAACCCTTGGAGTTCGAACGAGAACTTCAAACTTACCTTTGGGCATGCAACATTAAATGCTTTTCATGTTAAGAAACCGCTACAAAATACCAAATCATTATGAATTAAAAATTTTCTACCAAAATTCTGCAATACACATCGTGAGCCAGACAAGTGAGTCCCTTAAGAGTGCTCTCAATAAAATATTCCTCTATTATACACTCATTTGCAAAATAATTGATCACCATGTACGAATCGCGCAAGTACAACGAAGGTTACTTACACAGTATCGTCATAGCCCAACGTGTGCTCCATTTGCGTTTAATGCAGTTTGCTTGCACATATCACGCTCGTATGTACGACAAAGACACCGAATAAGACCTTAGTAGCAGTGTGAGCCACAGAGCCAACTTTAGTGGACATTCAGCATGCCCCAATGGCGCATTCGACAAGCCTTAGCCCAACTGGATCAGTTTGAGAAAGGATGCGTTGTCAGCCTTCGAGAGACAGGTTGGATGTTTTGGCGCACTGCTCGCCACTTGAACCATTATGCCTATACTGTGAGCCAGTGTTGGATGCAGTGCGAACAGGAGGGTACACATACCCGTTGAGAAGGCTTGGTTCGACTCCAGTGGACCACCAGAAGGGAGGATCGTTTCATCGTGCGACAGGCTGTAAGCACTTCACGGACGTCACTGCGCACCATCCAGGGACAGGTCACAGCGGCTAGGGATACGCCTGTGTCCACCAGTACTATATTCAGGCATATAGCTGAGCGGAATTTATCGTCATGGCGTCCATTACGACGTGTACCATCACGAACTGAGCATCGCCGAGCATGTGTGACCTGTCAGGAACCGGCAGCATCGCAGCTTGCAGACAGGCGAAGAGTGGTGTTCAGCGATGAATCACGCTTCTCTCTGGATACAGATGACCGCCGAATTCGAGTCTGGAAATGTCCTGGTCAGTGCTATAAGCCACACTTCATTGTAGAGTGGCACACTGCCACAACGAGAAGTGTCATGGTGTGGGGTGCAATTTCCTACGATGGTGGGGGCTAAAGGAACCCTGAAGGCTCGGCGATACATCCAGAAATTTCTGCAACCATGTGCGTTCCCTTTCTNATGGTGGGGGCTAAAGGAACCCTGAAGGCTCGGCGATACATCCAGAAATTTCTGCAACCATGTGCGTTCCCTTTCTTGGTGCAGCTTGACAATCCCATTTTCCAGGAGGATAATGCCTGGCTTCACACAGCATTGGTATCTCTGACCTACCTTCATGATGTCAACNCAATCCCATTTTCCAGGAGGATAATGCCTGGCTTCACACAGCATTGGTATCTCTGACCTACCTTCATGATGTCAACATGCTTCCTTGGCCAGCGAGACCATTTGGAACCATATTGGACGGAAACTTCAACCAGACCGTTGATGTCACCTAAACCTTCCAGTCAACGCCCAACTGAGGCAGGACCTTCCTCAGAAGAAATTCCAGCATCATCTGCATGCCTCCATTCCCGACCATCTCGCCGCCTGTCACTGTACTACGGGTGGTCCAACATCATACTAAATGCATCTTGCAAGTGTTGGTCCCTTGCAATACATACTACCATGTCCTGTACATGTACCGACTTAAATGCCCCTACAATGGCAACTTCAGGGTGATGTTTTTTTTTTTTTTTGCAAATAAGCGTATTTGTTAAAAATAATTTTCAACTTGTTAACATTACTTACAAGTACTATTTCCACATATAACAATTTTTAGACATCATTTGTTTTTGCATAATGTTATGCCGAAATCACAATGTTAAGTGTTATTTTTGGAACATATAATTAATAAAAACTTACTCTCTGAAATTAGATAAATCACATCGAAATAAGATAAAGACTTCAAGAAGTCTTTAAAANAATTAATAAAAACTTACTCTCTGAAATTAGATAAATCACATCGAAATAAGATAAAGACTTCAAGAAGTCTTTAAAATTTTTCGCAATAAAAATTCTTGAAATAAGGAAATTCATGCATATGTTTTATTTTTAACGGTTATAGATTTTTGAAAAAAAAANAATAAAAATTCTTGAAATAAGGAAATTCATGCATATGTTTTATTTTTAACGGTTATAGATTTTTGAAAAAAAAAAATATTGCTAAACATACCTTAAAATGAAGTCAAATGTGAATTTTCAATCACACTTGTTACATTCTCTTCAAATGCTTTTCTTAATTCATTTGTATGTCCCCAAACACTACAATTTTGATATTGGCATGCTATCATGCAAGAATTACGATCAGAATTTTTGTGTACGAGGAAAGAGTANAATTTTGATATTGGCATGCTATCATGCAAGAATTACGATCAGAATTTTTGTGTACGAGGAAAGAGTAGATACTTAAAATGATGTCAACAAGTTAAACATTATTTCATACAAATATTAAATAATGCATTTTTTTTTGTAACAGGCACTCTANAAAATGATGTCAACAAGTTAAACATTATTTCATACAAATATTAAATAATGCATTTTTTTTTGTAACAGGCACTCTAACTGGGATTCTCTTAGTTAGCACACACTCTTATGCGACGATCTTGGTAAGAAAGAGGGGGGGGGGATATGAGAATATGAGCAAAAAAAGAATTACATAGAAAGTTTTGGAATAAAATGAGTTCACGAACTGATGTGTAGGCTATTCGCAGTTTCTTAAGCACTTTTGAAATCNTAGAAAGTTTTGGAATAAAATGAGTTCACGAACTGATGTGTAGGCTATTCGCAGTTTCTTAAGCACTTTTGAAATCCCTACATAATATATACTTTTCTGACCATTTTGTATCTTTCTACAATATGTAAAATTAACAGTGTAATGAACCGGATCACTTAATTCATCCATTGATTGTTTGCAACTTTCGTCATAAGGTGGCCAACTGACAAAGAAAAATTCCCAGTTTTCTCCTCAAAATGATTAGTTTGGCTTTCGAAAATGACTGTTTCGCAACAGAAATTTCCCTTTCCACCCATAAAACCTCAAAATTTCCACAATTTGTGAAAAAGTGCTTGATGCTTAATGCGGCTGAGTAATTGATAAAGACGGCTAAAGATCCACAAACATTGTTGAAATGTCAGCCACAATGAGCAACTATGATATAATTAACAAAAAAAAACTGACTTAACCACCATGTTGGATGTAGGTGACCTTGACCCCCATTAACGTTCTTGAGTTTTTAAATCCTTTACTGTAAAAAAATGAAGAAAAAACCATCATAGAAATCGAAGAAAAAACTACGCTACCGAGATCAATCAAAATGTTGGATGTGATTGACCTTGACCAAAGTATCTTGAACTTCANATTAATAAAAACTTACTCTCTGAAATTAGATAAATCACATCGAAATAAGATAAAGACTTCAAGAAGTCTTTAAAAATTAAACTACGAAATTTTTCGCAATAAAAATTCTTGAAATAAGGAAATTCATGCATATGTTTTATTTTTAACGGTTATAGATTTTTGGAAAAATAAATATTGCTAAACATACCTTAAAATGAAGTCAAATGTGAATTTTCAATCACACTTGTTACATTCTCTTCAAATGCTTTTCTTAATTCATTTGTATGTCCCCAAAACACTACAATTTTGATATTGGCATGCTATCATGCAAGAATTACGATCAGAATTTTTGTGTATGAGGAAAGAGTAGATACTTAAAAATGATGTCAACAAGTTAAACATTATTTCATACAAATATTAAATAATGCATTTTTTTTTGTAACAGGCACTCTTAACTGGGATTCTCTTAGTTAGCACACACTCTTATGCGACGATCTTTGTAATAAAAAGGGGGGGGGATATGAGAATATGAGCAAAAATAGAATTACGTAGAAAGTTTTGGAATAAAATGAGTTCACGAACTGATGTGTAGGCTATTCGCAGTTTCTTAAGCACTTTTGAAATCCCTACATAATATATACTTTTCTGACCATTTTGTATCTTTCTACAATATGTAAAATTAACAGTGTAATGAACCGGATCACTTAATTCATCCATTGATTGTTTGCAACTTTCGTCATAAGATGGCCAACTGAAGAAAAATTCCCAGTTTTCTCCTCAAAATGATTAGTTTGGCTTTCGAAAATGACTGTTTCGCAACAGAAATTTCCCTTTCCACCCATAAAACCTCAAAATTTCCACAATTTGTGAAAAAGTGCTTGATGCTTAATGCGGCTGAGTAATTGATAAAGACGGCTAAAGATCCACANGAAGATCCACAAACGTTGTTGAAATGTCAGCCACAATGAGCAACTATGATATAATTAACAAAAAAAACTGACTTAACCATCATGTTGGATGTAGGTGACCTTGACCCCCATTAACGTTCAACTCAAAAATTGAGGAAAACTGTAAAAAAATGAAAAAAAAAAACCATCATACAAATTGAAGAAAAAACTACGCTACCGAGATCAATCAAAATGTTGGATGTGATTGACCTTGACCAAAGTATCTTGAACTTCAAAATGAGAGAAAAACTGTAGAATTGAGGGGAAAAATTACACTACTGATTCCGACCACCATATTGGATGTAGGTGACTTTAATTATGACTCAGGTGAACTTAAACTCGAAAATTCGAGAAACAATATTAAGAATTAAAACAAAACTCGTAAGAGTTGGGAGAAAATTAAGTTACTGGTACGAACTGGCATGTTTTATGTGGGTTACATTGACCTTGACCCCAGTAATCTTATACATCAAAAGCGAAAAATTCGTAAAAATAGAAAAAAAAAAATTGTAAAACCAAAAAATACTTGTAATAATTGAAGGAAATATTACATTACTGGCACCAACTACCATGTTTGATGTGGGTGACCGTGAGGGTTCGATTCTCATAAAGANAACAATATTAAGAATTAAAACAAAACTCGTAAGAGTTGGGAGAAAATTAAGTTACTGGTACGAACTGGCATGTTTGATGTGGGTTACATTGACCTTGACCCCAGTAATCTTATACATCAAAAGCGAAAAATTCGTAAAAATAGAAAAAAAAACTTGTAAAACCAAAAAATACTTGTAATAATCGAAGGAAATATTACATTACTGGCACCAACTACCATGTTTGATGTGGGTGACCGTGAGGGTTCGATTCTCATAAAGATGTTGGAGCGATTCCATTCCCTGGTACGACGATCTGCATTCCACTGATTAATNTGAGGGTTCGATTCTCATAAAGATGTTGGAGCGATTCCATTCCCTGGTACGACGATCTGCATTCCACTGATTAATTGGTTCCCCTCGACCTCTCTGCCAATTAATCATTGGCAATACAGTCGATCATTCTGCAGACCCCAAAGCGAATTATTGGCTTTATGTAACTCATGGCCCCTCCTGTNCATTGGCAATACAGTCGATCATTCTGCAGACCCCAAAGCGAATTATTGGCTTTATGTAACTCATGGCCCCTCCTGTTCCGTCCACACAATGCTCACACCTCCCGACCCTCCACCCCTTAACAACTTACTTGCCATAACTCCACCCCCTCACTGCGCACCCATGCCATCAACCTACAACTCGACTTTTCACCCCCTTTACAATTTACTCGCCATAGCTTGAACCCACCACCATCCATCCTTGTCGCCAACCACCCGACTATACATCGCCTCACCTCCTCTGCATCGCTCATGGTTGGATGTTGGTCATGAGAAATCGCGACCTCTGCAGATAAATAATGTGACCAAAGTTGCACCACGTCANGCTCATGGTTGGATGTTGGTCATGAGAAATCGCGACCTCTGCAGATAAATAATGTGACCAAAGTTGCACCACGTCACAGTTATTCATCTGATGCAATAGGCAATAGAATGTCTCCTCTCTCCTACATTTTTAGCTATCTTCTTGTAAGTTATAATGTGTTCATTTCTTCCACAACAGTATGCATGTTATTATCGGCGGTGTTCGTAATTACACATTTTCACATTATAGGTAAAAATCTGCTCAAATTTAAAGTACCTCCTCAAACCAGCGAATTTTTGGAAAGTGGAGATAAAGATAGATTTTTTAAATTGTGTGCCTGCGACTGATGCACATCCCGACTTCGTGCAATGGTACCATGGTACCATTGCTGACTCCAGTGGACTGCTTACATTGTCGACGATACTGTTGGCAAACCACTAAGATTAGGTCCTTTCAAATTGCAATTTACAAGGTCAGTATATGCTGAATCACCTCGATACATTTCAATATTGTCGATGCCCCTTACAAGCCTAGTTTCCAACTATTTTAGAATCATTAACGATAGAATCACAACCAACCAGACCAACCGATCATCAAAATATCAAGGGATCTGGACATACCAACTGAAAAGGCGAGCCATCCATCCATCCATCAACACCGATCAACCATAAAACTGTTCTCGCCAGTTGACCATACCAAACACCTCTAAAAGACACCTCAAAAGCAAAATCCCAAAATGTAACCTCAAAAAATAAACCTCAAAATGATACTTCAAACATAATTCTCAAAAAGAAACCTCAAAAAGAAACCTAAATAAAAAAACATTAAATAACTTCAAAAATAAATCTTTAAAGGAAGGCCATCAAGACAGANCTCAAAAAGAAACCTAAATAAAAAAACATTAAATAACTTCAAAAATAAATCTTTAAAGGAAGGCCATCAAGACAGACTGGATACCCATTGGGCAAGACCAACAAAACCAACAGTCCATATCAGATGTCCAGACCAACCAATACCAGTCAGCGAACCATCAATGCTGGTCAACCATACAGGCTGTTCATACCAGCTGGTCATACCAACCAATCAGGCTAAACAGCTAGCAAGGACCAACCAAACAAACTGACCATACCAGCCAGTAGTAGGATAANTCAGGCTAAACAGCTAGCAAGGACCAACCAAACAAACTGACCATACCAGCCAGTAGTAGGATAATGTTATTTCTGTGGCAATGGGTTCAGGATGAGGAGTAGGAGCAATCCACCATCTTGGATCTGCCATCTTGGCTAACCCTGAAATTTATAGGCCATCTTGTTTTTGAGCCAGCCATTTTGTTTTAGGTATTGTTCACCATTTTGTTTTCATNTGAAATTTATAGGCCATCTTGTTTTTGAGCCAGCCATTTTGTTTTAGGTATTGTTCACCATTTTGTTTTCATCCACCATCTTGTTTCATCCATAATTTGTTAGGTGGTGTTGTTGTCGGCCGCCATATTGGATTTCATCTGCACTTTTTACCCACCAGGGGGCACCGTGTGGGCTCTTCCATAGTCTGCTAATAGCACCAGTGTCGCTCGGAGTGCTGATGGCCATGTTGGTTGCTGTTTTTATTCACAGGTAGTGCTGTAGTCACTGTTCATGTGGTTAAGGCTATTATTCAATGTATTGTGTGAGGGGCTGTCGCCTCTAACGATGAGTTACTATTAAATTGAGTATAACATTTTCTTGGATGTGCAGAGTGGCGAACTACTGGACCCTTGGTCGTCAGTCAAGCACACATGCGATTGAGCTATGGAGACGAGCATACCATGACAGGTTTAAATGCGATATGCATAAAAATATGCATGGANCACACATGCGATTGAGCTATGGAGACGAGCATACCATGACAGGTTTAAATGCGATATGCATAAAAATATGCATGGAGATTGAAACAAATGACTATTCGAGAAAATAATATTAGNGACAGGTTTAAATGCGATATGCATAAAAATATGCATGGAGATTGAAACAAATGACTATTCGAGAAAATAATATTAGGTGCAAGATCAAGATATTTAGATGTGTTATGACAACTTGTGTGACTGCCATGCTGGCTCTCAGGTTTAAATTATGTACATATAAAAATATAAACGAAAAAAAATTCTTAGCATGACCCCTCAATTTGCCTCGATGACAAATTTTTAGTATGAGCGAGAATGATGAATTGAGGGAACCNAATTCTTAGCATGACCCCTCAATTTGCCTCGATGACAAATTTTTAGTATGAGCGAGAATGATGAATTGAGGGAACCGTCCGTTAAAAGTGTTATGGCAACTCGTGGATTTGACATGTTGGCTCTTACTAATATGTGTAAGATATTATTTTAAAATAAAAGCATTATATCAGTTCTGTGGGAGAACAATTTTCTCTCTTATTTCCTCCACATTAACAGCTTAGTCATTTATGCCGATCCTTAAAATATGCATGTCCTTTCTCAAGAAAGATCTTGGACAGGCCATCTCCTCAACTTACTTCAAGGAATCATTTTATATTGGTTCAAAATCTGCCTCTTTAAAGATCCAACAGCAAATGTTTATAAATATGACGCCTGCGGCGTCCTTATATTTTATTCGTCCGTACACACGCTCTAGCGAAGAGCACAGGCAGGCGACGTCAATCAGGATTTAGGGCCGGCAGCCGTGACGAAGGGAACAGCGCCAGGATGGTGGGCCCTACAAAACGACCATTTGCAGGGGAAGGCGGACATGCAGGAGGAACACGGACGCAGCCGCCATGGGGACCTCGAAGTACTCCCACAACGCCGAACTGAACAACAAACCCACAGGCAGAATAACGGGAGAAAACGCCGTACTCCGCGAGCAGGCGGGAGCAGCGAGACGGACTTACAACCTCGCCAGCGGCTGCATTTGTCCCGGGCTGTTGACCACAATAGAAATCCTGAGAGCTTTTGGACCAGCATGCGGAAATAATAGCAGCCAGACAGGGGAACTACACGGACGCAGAAAGGAGAGGCCCCTTCAATTATTTCCGCATGGACAGAACGGAGTGCGAAAACTTGTAAACGAGAACAAAGCAGGAGATGCTGGACCCAAGTGCGGAGCGCTAGAGTACCACGCCCGCGGTTGATTACCCAGGGGAGACACGGCAGTCAGCGGCCACCTGCAGAGGCGGGCCCAGTTGAATATGGCAATGAGGGCCTACAAAACCGGGGGAGTCCGAGGAAACGGGGTCAGTCAGTCGGGAGCAGTGAGACGCATCAGTTGGTCGGAGGGCTTACCGCGAGACGTCCGGTTTCGGAGCCGGACGACGGGAGTTCGACGCGAGCAGTCAGTGAGAAACGTAAACGAGTCAATCCGTCAAAGTAACGAGCAGAAAGTGACACGGGAGTTCAGTACTGCCACCCCGGGATGCGCAGATAGTCAGTCCCGACATTAAGGGGTCAGCCAAATCCGGACGCGAGTTAACCAGCCAGTTTACCGCAGAAGCCAGTCAGTTCCAGTAAGTTGCAACGCACCGAGGAGGGCGGAGTCGAGTGGTGAACTTCACCGAGAGGGCCATGTCGAGCTAGTGGGATTGTCCAGTGCAGCCTGTGCCTCAAAGGGCAGGTGGGGATCCTCACACACCAGTATTATGGGAATTTCTTCATCGTTTTACAAAGTATGGAATGTTTCACAACAAATGCCGTTTCAAACAAGCGCTGCAAGTTTGGCCATTAAAAAAATGTGTCCCCAGGAAGTCTACCAAGTGTAATAATTAGTTAAAGTATTGGTCCTCACCTGGGCTACGGGCAGGCACAGCTTGGTGGGTCGTCGGCGGCTGCATGTCGGCTTGTAGTAGCGCGGGGCAAGGACAGATGGGCGCCGGTACGAGGCGTCCGACGAGTAGCTGTCACAACCACAGTTACACAGAGTTACACAGTTACAGTGTAGAGGTTAGACTACTCACATCTCATCAAGGCGAACCGGGTTCGATTCCCGGTGGGGTCGCCTCCAGATTTTCTCATGTGGGAATCGTGCCGGATGATGCCGCTGGTTGGCGGGTTTTCTCGGGATCTCCCTTTTCCCCCATCATTACATNGTCTTGTGGCCGGGCGGCTAAGCCAAGCCATCGCTGTTGCCATTCTGTAACAAAATTACATCACACATATTATGTGTAAAATTACAAATTGTCATTATGAATTATAATGAGCGGTTAAAAAAATGTGTCCCCAGGAAGTATNATCACACATATTATGTATAAAATTACAAATTGTCATTATGAAATATAATGAGCGGTTAAAAAAATGTGTCCCCAGGAAGTCTACCAAGTGTAATAATTAGTTAAAGTATTGGTCCTCACCTGGGCTCTGGCCTGGGCACTGGCCGCCTGCGTGTCTCGTTGTAGTAGCAAGGAGAGAGGACAGATGGGCCTCGGGACGAGGTGTCCGATGTGTAGTTGTCACTGCACACACGTCACAACCACAGTTACACAGAGATAAACCGTTACAGTGTAGAGGTTAGACTACTCNGTAGTTGTCACTGCACACACGTCACAACCACAGTTACACAGAGATAAACCGTTACAGTGTAGAGGTTAGACTACTCCGTAGGGTAGTTCCGCTTGGCCCAAGCTAAGGGCCACCCCAGCGGAGGTGATTTTCGCATGTGGGAATCGTGCCGAATGATGCCGCTGGTCGGCGGGTTTTCTCGGGATCTCCCTTTTCCCCCATCATTACATTCCTGCGCTGATCCATACTCACTTCGCTTCACCTTCATCAGCTCTCCAGCTCTCTTAAGGGCCGCCCAAATCTCTTCACTCACCACTGCTACACGTTTTTCCGAACAGCAAGACAAGCTTGAAACATGCCTGCACCAAGATTGTTTGGAAGTTTGCAAGCTTGCAGCAAGCTTGTTGCGTGAACCTGCAAGCTCGTAACAAACCTGAATCAGAACTCCTAATCTTCACCAAAACAAGCTTGCTGAAAGCTTGCAACCACTTGCCATAATCAAGCTTTTCGCATGTTTGGACTAGCAATGATTGAAACAGCAAGTTTGCAACTGCATGANCACTTGCCATAATCAAGCTTTTCGCATGTTTGGACTAGCAATGATTGAAACAGCAAGTTTGCAACTGCATGATACGTATTTAGAAAGACATGCTTGCTATAAGCTTGAATTAAATTTTACAGACAAGCTCTTAATGGGACGTCAAAATCAAGTAAAGTGCAGACTTTTTGCAAGCTTGCGTACTGTCTCCTCGATAACGTAACCTGCTTGGTTCAAACTTGAATTAAGCTTGTCAAGGCAANTTGAATTAAATTTTACAGACAAGCTCTTAATGTGACGTCAAAATCAAGTAAAGTGCAGACTTTTTGCAAGCTTGCGTACTGTCTCGCCGATAACGTAACCTGCTTGGTTCAAACTTGAATTAAGCTTGTCAAGGCAAGCATGCAAGCTTGTAGCAAGCCTGCTGTGTAACCCAGAAAGTTTGACTCAAGCTAATTGGTCTCCACGTCTCAAACTTTCAGCAAGCTTGATAAGTAAAACTTGCAGCAAGAACGCCTTGGAAAGTTGAAAGCTTAACTCAAGTCATATGCAAGGTTTGTTCCAAATCAAGCTTGAGTCACGCATGCTCAGCAAGACAAATTATTCAAGTCAGCCGGCAAGCTTGCATCAAGCTTAAATGCTACACTGGAGAGCCAAAAAAACTGGTATAGGCGTGCGTATGCAAATAACAGAGGCATTGAACCAGTCAGAGTAACGCGATGCGGTCAGCAGCGCCTATATAAGACAACAAGCAACTGGTAAAGTTGCTAGATCTGTTACTGCTGCTACAATCGCAGGTTATCAAGATTTAAGTGAGTTTGAGCGTGGTGTTATACTTGGCGCACGAGAGATGGGACATAGCATCTCCGAGCTAGAGATAACATTTTGATTTTCGCGTACACCCATTTCACGAGTCTACCGTGAATATCAGGAATCCGGTAAAACATCAAATCTTCTACATCGCTGCGGCCGAAAAAAAATCGTGAACGAACTGCACAAACGACGACTGACGAGAATCATTAAACGTGACAGACGTGCAACCTTTTCTCAAATTGGCGCNAGAGATAACATTTTGATTTTCGCGTACGACCATTTCACGAGTCTACCGTGAATATCAGGAATCCGGTAAAACATCCAATCTTCGACATCGCTGCGGCCGAAAAAAGATCGTGAACGAACTGCACAAACGACGACTGACGAGAATCATTAAACATAACAGACGTGCAACCCTTCCTCAAATTGGCGCAAATTTCAATGCTGGGGCATCAACAAGTGCCAGCGTGCGAACTATNTTCAACTGCAGGAACAACTGCCCACACATCAATTCAGATAAGTAGAGTCATCCAGCGAGTGTGAAGGACCTTTAATGTTATCCCGCGAGTGTGAAGGAACTTTAGAATCACCCAGCGAGTGCGACGAAGATCCCTCACCCCCCTTTTACGACGCGAATTGTACAGAGCATACGTAGAAAAGGGAGGGAGTTGTCTCAAGGGTTCATGTATCAATTCACGTGTTCATGCAACAATAAAACCTCGATTTGTGAACTATGAATTACCCTGTAGTCATTCATTAGTAAATTGGACCTTTAAACAACAGTGTCGAAACATTCCTACGCCCGATCACTGAGGACTAGTGTTAAGTACGGGCGCCCCACGCCACAGAACAGGTTACAACACNTTTTACGACGCGAATTGTACGGAGCATACGTAGAAAAGGGAGGGAGTTGTCTCAAGGGTTCATGTATCAATTCACGTGTTCATGCAACAATAAAACCTCGATTTGTGAACTATGAATTACCCTGTAGTCATTCATTAGTAAATTGGACCTTTAAACAACAGTGTTGAAACATTCCTACGCCCGATCACTGAGGACTAGTGTTAAGTACGGGCGCCCCACGCCACAGAACAGGTTACAACACNGAAACATTCCTACGCCCGATCACTGAGGACTAGTGTTAAGTACGGGCGCCCCACGCCACAGAACAGGTTACAACACCTACGTCCAAACCTCAGCTTTGGCAGGTGTCAAATATACGCATATCATTTTTTACTGTATCCTCAAAGTAGCTAGATGGCATATTTAAATTGCTGTGGCTTTTCCAATGTGGATCGTGTCACCAGCTATNACTGTATCCTCAAAGTAGCTAGATGGCATATTTAAATTGCTGTGGCTTTTCCAGTGTGGATCGTGTCACCAGCTATCAAGTAAGCTAGTGTACACTGATATTAAATGTGGCAGAGAGAAAAGTTAAGTGAACGTCGAAAATTGTTATAGTAATAGAGACATAGCTTTGCATAATCGAATAGGAACAAAACTGTGGATATTTTCTTTCATAATGTACATCCCTCGTCAGAAGTATTGTGTAAACTAAATAATATGTTGAGTGTTATTAGTCATGTATGCTCTCGACAACAGCATAGTCAAATTAATAATAAGTAGAGAATTTTTATTAGTCATAACTATGTCAATTAAAGCGGCTAATAACGCCTACAAGTATTATGTAACAAGCTTAAAATTTCATTTCATGCACTGTGTTGGATATAAAATGTCATCTGCAACGAGAAACTGTGTCTAAGTGCTCGTAAAAATATTACAAGTTTTCATGCATGTATAAATTTCATTAAAAGTTATTTCATATGTTGACGACTTCCTTCATCAACTCTGGCTCTTCATTCTGGTGTTAAATTTTTACTAAGTGTAAAGTGGATGAGACCTGGGAGAATCTGGTCAATACTTATAAGGGAAATATACAGATCACATTTTTGGTCCGCTGACAACAACNGATGAGACCTGGGAGAATCTGGTCAATACTTATAAGGGAAATATACAGATCACATTTTTGGTCCGCTGACAACAACCACCACCTAGATTCTACTTTATACTCATGCTCAATAACTTGCATTACGCACGCACTTCCAGCGGCTTCCTGGGTTTCTCCCAGTCGAACTGATCTCAGAACATAGGAATACAAATATATTTTGGGTTAAAATTTTTTATTGAAGTAATGTTTATCAGCGAAACGGTTTGGTTTATTCCAATAATTACACTGATTAGTTATTTTTATTCTTCTTATCTTTAGGTAATGCTTGGTAAACTCCGCAATGCCGGAATAGTTTTTTCTGTATTGATTTCTTCTCCGTACATTTCGCTGGGGAAAATATACGATATGACTTATCTGTGATTGCTTCCTTATGAATCCGTGAATTATTTTCATCGGGAAACCCTAACCAGCATAAAAATAAACGACCTCTTCTGTACTGTAAATTTTTTTCCACGAGATAAGTATCGTGAAACTTAGTAGACTGTATTTATTCAGAGTAAAAACAGCCTCTTGTGGGTTATCCATGTAGATCTTCCAAATAGTACATTCTTGTTTCGTAATGTCGTATTTTCGTGATACGGTACAATTGGTTCGACCAAGATTGCGAGTACTCTTTGTCAAAACATTTTTCATTCATGAAATTCGTATGAAATCGCCAATTTTAGCCTTAGACTTGTGTCGATCGATATTTTCTTCATTTTTAAAAACTGTACGAATCATCTTTAATGTCTACGAGATGCATAGCTATCGTGCGGCGCAGACTATGGTTGTAAGCAGACACGAGTCCAGGTATTATGTTCAGCCATTTGTAGCTGCCTTGAGTGGAAAATTGTTTCCACGTAACTGTTTTCAAAGTTCTGTTAAACCGTTTCACAATCGCACACTTCATTCTACTGTGAGTAGAATAATGGTTAATCTTGTGTTTCTTCATCAAGCGTGCGAGTTCCGGATTATAGAACTCAAGGCCTAGATAGGCCTGACAGTTTTGCGGTGCTCCTTTGTTACGCAAAACGCGCGATATAGCTCTAGCGACATCCTTATCGCACTTTGATTTAACAGGTTTGGTCCATGCGAACTTACTGTAGCAATATATCACTGTTAGCAAATATCTGAAGCCATCGTTCACAAGAGCGTAAGGCAGAATCACAACCAAATCTACCTGGTGTAAATCTCGCAAACCAAACACCAAAACCGCACGTCTTGGATGATTTCTTCTGGTTGATCGGTGCAGTTTNCCTGGTGTAAATCTCGCAAACCAAACACCAAAACCGCACGTCTTGGATGATTTCTTCTGGTTGATCGGTGCAGTTTGTGTGCGATTCCTTCGCGACTCATGACATGAAGTGCACTTCTTTCAATTCTTTCACAATATTACTGATTTCGTTTGTGTGTGGAGTGTTACCAGCTCTCCGTGAGGCAATGAATTAGCAGACGNTTCTTTCACAATATTACTGATTTCGTTTGTGTGTGGAGTGTTACCAGCTCTCCGTGAGGCAATGAATTAGCAGACGCAATCTGTTAACAAGCTCATTTGTGTCATCCAAATACACATACTCTCTATGTCGGCCATTTTAGATCTTCATATGCAGACCGGTTACTGAAGGTACATTAATTCCGGGAAAAAGTTGCGATATAATGCAAAACTTAAGAGTGAGTCTCGTCTTTGTATTGTTTACTCCCCAGATCATTATTTGTTAAATGTGCTTAAGTTAGTTTCAACAATTACTTATACTGGCGAACGGCATGTTCCAGGCTGCTGCTTGAAAAGCAATTTGTACAAACTACTACCAGGTGAAGCGAGCATTGATTTCGTCCCGACTTTAATATGATTGTCATAGAGGAAAGTGATTTCTTTATCACATAAATACCATTTATTTATGTATTTGTATACTCCACATTTCTTGTCGTTATATCGTGGCGAATATGAAGTCAGGTATCTCTGAATATGCGGGTCCTGTGTTTTAACATGTTATTGTTTACATAGCAATACAGCTAATGGTATATCCTCTTCTTCAGTCACCTGTTCTATGACATCTTGCCCCTCGCATTTCCACTTGGGCCACGGTTCGACGTCACTGCGAGGTTTCGCATTCAGGACCACTGGTGTAACTGCAGACTTTAAATGATAAAGTCGCGATGTTATCGGCTTGAACGCGTTCTTCAAAGCTGCACCACGTTCTAGATGCATACGTTCAGCCAGCAAATATTTCACGCGGAATCATTCAATAGTATGCCTTAATTCATCAGTCACATCCGCCACTCTACCGTCGGTGAATGCAAAGTGAGCAGAGTATTATATATAATATAACAGTCCATGTCTTTACAGTCCTCGAATATAATAGACGTTACGAGAGACGCAATATTCTAGTTCATAGGTTTTTCACAATCATAGCAACGCGCAATTTATCGCAAATATGTTTGCAATATGTATCCAGTGCTTCGTGTATATGCAAAATATGCTTCCATGCTCTGTCATTGTACGATGAGATAGCAAGGGCCATGATAATCTTAGCTGTAACAGTTATTTTGAGCTGCTCAAACCTTGCATCTAACACTTTTTCTATCTAACCAATAATTACGTGAGCACGCGACTTATTGTCGTAGCCAAATTGCGTTATGGTGTAACTCATTTAGCGTGACGAATGTTTATTTTTTCAATTATGATCTGCAAACGGGCCCGATGTTCAGTAGACTGTGCATAAAAGCATAATTGTAAATGTTTATATATTTTTGTTGGGTGATGGTGGCGGAGGTATAGGGTTCGAAACTACAAACTTCCTCACGGCAAGCGGCGGCAGTTGAGCTGCGGATCTCAGAGCTACAGTCCGTGGGGAGACAGTCACAGTAGAAGCAGGTTTACTCACGACCATTTATTTCAATGACTTCNAAACCTTGCATCTAACACTTTTTCTATCTAACCAATAATTACGTGAGCACGCGACTTATTGTCGTAGCCAAATTGTGTTATGGTGTAACTCATTTAGCGTGACGAATGTTTATTTTTTCAATTATGATCTGCAAACGGGCCCGATGTTCAGTAGACTGTGCATAAAAGCATAATTGTAAATGTTTATATATTATTGTTGGGTGATGGTGGCGGAGGTATAGGGTTCGAAACTACAAGCTTCCTCACGGCAAGCGGCGGCAGTTGAGCTGCGGGTCTCAGAGCTACAGTCCGTGGGGAGACAGTCACAGTAGAAGCAGGTTTACTCACGACCATTTATTTCAATGACTTCTTCAAGTTTACCAAGATAAGTTGTTAATGTCTCACGCACATGTTTACAGTGTTCCCAGGCAGTATCATCATGCTTCATGCGTGATAAAGTTTCTGTGAGTTTATCGCTTTACTCGTTTCTCGATAACCTCCAGTTTTGAGTCTATGTGTGTAGCTGTTTCCACAGGGATAACTCGGAGTGTACAAACTGCAACATTGATAGCGTTTGTGACGGCTTCCTTTTGAAGCGTTTTATACGACAGTACGCCATATGTGACGGACTGCACATAAGCTAAGTTTACCGCATCTCCCAGCTGCTTGGGTTCGTCCACGTTATATACGACAGTACGCCATATGTGACGGACTGCACATAAGCTAAGTTTACCGCATCTCCCAGCTGCTTGGGTTCGTCCACGTTATATACGACAGTACGCCACATGTGACGGACTGCACATAAGCTAAGTTTACCGCATCTCCCAGCTGCTTGGGTTCGTCCACGTTATATACGACAGTACGCCATATGTGACGGACTGCACATAAGCTAAGTTTACCGCATCTCCCAGCTGCTTGGGTTCGTCCACGTTTTTATTCACTTCCCGCTCGTGCTACAGTTTTCATCTTCCGTCTGTACGAGACAGCTCTCAGCTCGCCGTTTCAGGGCATCCTGGCCAAATTTAGATATGGTTTAGCTCATGTCTTACTGGCGTAAGATTATAAACTAATCAAAACCACGCCGAAACTGTCTGTTAAATAGTGGAAAGTCTTTGGCTATTACAACTAAGCAGTGAGGATCGTGCCAGAGACGTGCACACATATCTTTAAATTTTTGTAATGACATGTCGGTATTTATATGGTTCGAAAATGCACGACGAAGATTAACGTCATCAAAACGAAATAAAATTAAGGCTTGGGGCAGGTTTTTAGGCCCGAAGGCCAGCACACCCTCCATCCTCCCGCACTGCATCTGTTTGNCACTTGCGGAAATCCGGAGTGACCCGGCCGGGGATTGAACCCGGTTTGCCTTGGAGGGAGGCGAGCAGACTAACCGCTCAGCCACCGCGGCCCCTGCATGGTCAGACAAATGACTGCCCCAAGCCATCGTTTCGTCTACATGGCTTATCTAGGAAAACGTTTGTGCTGGCGCACTTTTAAGTTAGTTGTGTGAGATCATGGATGTAATTCTTACGCCTTACCTTATTTACCGTACACTAGCCTGATCCAAGTATAATTACACGGTTCCAGTATTATGGGAATTTCTTCAAGCAAAATGTTTCATACCTTACAAAGTGTTGTTTACGGCAAAGTTTGAAGCGCTGCAAGTTTGGCCATTAAAAAATGTGTCCCCAGGAAGTCTACCAAGTGTAATAATTAGTTAAAGTATTGGTCCTCACCTGGGCTCTGGCCTAGATAATTACTTTTAACATGCAAAATTGCATCCCTTTTCTTATAGGTAATTAGTATCCACCATACTTTATATCGCCTTTTTCATCCTGGTGCCTCAGGTGTCGGTCTCATTTTCAAGAGGCATCCAGGTTAAAAAAAACTGTAATCCTCATGACAAATAACTTATATACAAACAAACGTGGGTGGTCTAAAGAACTTGGAGGTAATTATTTAACGCCACTTAAAGGTGTTTCACATACACTTTTTCTTGCTGAAGCGACACACAGTTTAGGCACGAGACTTAGATTCAGCATGTTTAGTTACCTGTATCCTGGCGTGTAAATGGTATGGTGCAGCGAGTCTGGTACCATCAGCTTGGGCACGTAGTAATACTGCGGGGTAACGCCTTTTCCATCTGCGAAGTTTCCCGTGTCGTAGGGATATGGGACCCTCTGCATCTTCGTGTATGCCTGGACACAGTCCCAGCGAGCTCGTCAGCACGCAACCGAGCGCCACTGCTAAGGGCAATTGTTCCTTTACATACAGGATTTCTCAGTTTTTACCCACACCATTATTATTATGGCTGCTCAGACATTCTGAAATAATTAAAGTTTCATTACCTTTGTTATTTTATAATAAGTAACGACCGAGGAAAAATAAGTTACTATTTTATGCGGGCGACCACCGAGGTACTAACCATAGACTAACGATGAGGTAGACCGATCTCGCTGGCTGCGCACAACCAATCTCCGTGACCCAACATTAAACTGCTTTCCTGCCAATACGGCTAACAAAAACGGCGTGGATTTGATTTGAGCTTAGAACACTGCTTAGTAAACAAGTGCTTTGGGATGTTTTTATACTTACTCTAACCGGTTTGTAATGCAGTTTGCGTAATTTAAAATTAGTAAAAGTTTTTTATTAATATAATAATGCTTGTCATTTAAAAATTAAGATATAAACAAACACGTTCATCATTGTTGACCATGTAACTTTGACAGTAGTGTGCTTTTGGGGCAGGTCAAGGTTGGGTAAATGCACAGAAGACGAATGTATATCTCATCTTTAGTCTATGGCACTAACAGTCAACACGGCCATACAATGCAGATATCAGGATGTGTAGTAAGCTACATCCTAATATCCGCAGTATTTTCACACTTTTTGAATCAAATATTTGAAATGACCTGTTTGGTTGTTTCCTAAACATTTCATCGTCACAAGCAATTTATACTGCTGTTAAAATTATCTTATTTTTTTTATTAAATTCATATATTTACTAAAAATTTTCTATAACAATGAATGGACTATATTCCCTATCAACCCACCAAAATATAAAACAAAACATGCACTGTCGAATTGTGGAGAAATATTTGTTAATCTGATATAGTTGCAGTCAATCTCCCGGTTCAGTTTTTCAGGGACACAACACAATCCTCAATAACACTATTCTATGTACTTTGAGGACAATTTCGTCATTGTTGTAGCAATGAAAAGCCAAGGTTGAAACTATGCCTATTTTTGTGTTTTATTAAACGTGCAATTGCTATTGTTTCAAATGCATTCATCGTAGTCAGGCCTAAGGTATGGTTTCATTTCGAATTTATTATATTATTATAATTATTATGTTATATATAATACTATCTCGCATTACGCGTTTATAACGATTATGATGAAACAAGATTCTTATACTGGATATCAAGAGTACATTAAAAGTTGTACAAAAATAATTTATAAATGTGTATTTCTTCGTTTTCTTATCTTTTTCATCTATATTTTTTTAACTGACGGAAAGAATAGATCAGACACTTCCTTACACTGGTGCAAAGGAAGCTCATATTCCCTGTAAATTATATTGTATAGCAAAAACAGCAAAATAAATTATATTATTTTCAGCGCATATGAATATACTTTACTATAATTCCTACAAGAGTTATAATAGAAGTGAACATAATGTCTACGAGAAATAACTTTTAGTGATTTAAAGGAACCAGAAACTCGGTTCAGGTTGCAAGAATTTGTATAAAACTCTATTTATTCGAGATAAAAAAAAGGAACAATGAAAAAAAAAAACCTTTATCCTGAAATTGGGTTCATGGAAAAAGAACTGAAAGGAAGTTTCAAAGTATTATAAAACTACACAGTTTTACATCATTTTATAAAACCCACAAATAAATTTCTATGTTTCTAGATGCAGTGAAGTTAAGTGAATTACGATGTCTGACGTCTTGTTACGGACTTCGACCAGACATATTCAGAGAATTTTCGCATAAATTGCCTCGAAAATGCGACGAAAGTACACGAGTCTGTACTGGATGTCCAACATTAATGAACTGAAAAAACAAGGAAGCTAATAAAGACAATCTGATGTAACTGCTTGCATTTAAGGGTTACATTTATCATCGAGTGTGTGCAAATGTTAATAACAGTTACAAATGTTTAAAATGTCCACCATCAGAAGCAGGACATCGTATGCAATGCTCTATAACCGAACAACAAACGGTAGCCACCTTTGCAATGAGAGTGGATTCATAGGCGGTCACATTCTCGTCTCTCATGGCATCCAGTGTCCTTGGCTTTGTGGCGTACAAAACGTTTTTAGGAGTTCTCCACAGATAAAAATCTAACTGCGTTAAATCTGGAAATCTGGGAGGATTTTCAACACTTCCTTGCCAGCCTATCCACATCCTACCAAATGTTTCATTCAGGAGTGACCGTACATCTCGATGGTAATGTAGCGGTGTACCATTGTGCACAATTGTCATCTGGGCAGAGTTGGTGAACATATTGTACAATGTACAACAAATATGGTACGGTAACTTTCACCTGTCACTTTCTATCAAAGAATAATGGCTCAACAAGTCCTCTGGCAGACATACCACACCACACTGTTAACACAAGAAGATTAACTGCTTGCTCTACCACAGTGTGGGGTTGCCTTATCAGACCAACAATCACGTGAGAAAAATGTTCGTTGACGTTGCACATGTTCACAACCCACTCACAAAATTCATCTTCAAAAACACTCACTTCATTCATAGCATGAAGTAACATAGGAATATGGCGTCTCCACTTTACTTACTTTAAAATGAGATGGACATTTTATTTACTGACACTTGACTCACACGCATCTTGCCGCACGGACTTCGACTTCCGGGGGACCATGTGAATGTGTGCAACACAGCCCCCCACACTTCTTTCGTCGATTGTCATTCTCTTCCTTCTGCACCATACATTATTTACATCACACACACATTTCCATTCCTCTTAAACTTGCCACACCATAGTGTCATTGTTAAATGTGATAGTGGCGCAGTATAGAATTCTGCCTTCCATCGCCTCTGCAGCTCTATCATGTTCTCATATTTCCAATAAGTAACACTTTAAAAGCCACATACACTGCTCGAAAGAAAATCTTGCCACTTCCGCCATTTCCTCTACAATTTTAGTGCTGCCGCTCATGACTGCATACAGAACTGACAACAACTTAATGACTACACACCCAACGCTGTAATTATAGCATCAAATAACAAAGAGTCCCATCGGATAGTCTGTACTAGTTTCTCTGTTATTACCAAGCAAAGAGCGTAAACATTAATTTGGGACATTCGGTATTTTGTTAGCCGGAAAGTACTTCAAGAGCATTTACAACTATACAATTCGTCAGAATTTTGTAAGTCAAACCAATTCTGTCCTTTTCACTTGAGATTTATTTTAGTAGCTGCATTACAGAACATGAAATTTCAGAAGGGTCGCTGTGACGTAGAGGTTAGACCACTCGCCTCCCACTATGGTGAAAGGGGTTCGATTCCCAGAACAGTTACCAAGCGAGGTGGCGCAGTGGTAAACCACTGGACTCGAATTAGGGAGGACATGGGTTCGATTCTCGGTCCTTCCACCCTGATTTCTGTTTTCTATGAGTAGAGGGATTATGGGGACTTTGGCACATCGGGACCTGGGACAGGCGCATCGGAGCTGTTCGTACTGTCATTCCGGTCGGTGGCCATAATGGATTCAGGTGACCTTGAAATTTTACCTTGACCCTGGTGACTTCTGACATTGACCCCTGTGACCTTTGACCCCCAAAATAAAAAACCCTAACAATTCCAAAAGAAATATAAAAAATATATTTAAAAAGTATTAAAAATGATTTGAAAATTACTAAAAATTAATTTTAAAAACTTAAATTGGCGGAGGTCCCCACAGCCCCCTCCACCCATACTCATTCCACCATCTTGGTAGGTGCAGTCCACCATCTTGGTAAGCATCACAATTACCGTTTGCCATTTTGGCCAGTGCAGTCCACCATATTGGTAGGTGCAGCCGTCCGCCATCTTGGTCAGTGCAGTCCGCAATATTGGTAGGTGAAGCCGTCCGCCATATTGGTAGGCATCACAGCGACCATCCACCATCTTGTTTTTTTTGTTTGTCACTTGTTTATACATTACTGGAGTTTGTCTCTCACCTTCGTTCAACCGCCATATTGGTTTTTTCGTTTTTTCATTTGTTTTACATTGCTGGTGCTGTCTCCAGCACTGGGCCCAGCAGACGGCTGACACCCTCCACTCCCCCATTCTAATATATATATATAATCCAATTACCCCACCCAGTTACAATATATTTAATTGCTCCACCAATGTTTCTCATTGGCTAATTACTCGGGTGTAATATGCAAAATGGTATCTCAGTATGCCTGAAATATACAACGATTTTGCTGATATCAAATAATTCTTTGTGCTCAATATAGTGATTTTTTAAAAGTTAATACGTACACATTTGTCTGCATTACATGTTGGAATTTTTTTTATCTTTTTCGTCCTTGAAACGTGGCTGACACGTGATTCTGAAAGCCCGATGCTGCGGATTCAATGTGAGAGAAAATGGTGGAACCCCTTTCCTCTTATAATGAACACACATAAAAATTTTTTATTTGTGACTGTAATAGATTCTTGCGAACTAGTAGCATGAGTTTACATTATCTAGGTGGTGTGCAAGCTAAAATAATAATAAAAGTAAATTTCACACTATTTTGAGACGAAGCTAGTTGCTAGAGCAAGCGGGAACAAGTAAAGACTCGACCAAGAAACCATGCCGACATTCGCCTAGAGTGGAAAAAAAAAAAAAAATTGAAATTAGGGTCCCTTTGAACATGGGTTTTCCCTGGTGTTTGCTTGTAAGTGCAGATACTTGTGTTTATTATCCTATCAATTGAAGATGGCTTGTGGGAGAAATAAAACAAGCTGCTGGAGTGGTAACCCCCCCCCCCC
>NQII01004681.1:56201-100236 GCA_002778355.1 Clitarchus hookeri
GAGAGAGAGAGAGAGAGAGAGAGAAGTTCCCTGAGGATAACACCATGCCACGAAAGTGAGAGCAACTCCTTGTTTTACATTTCAACTACAAATGTAGAATGAATTTCATATGGTTGCGTCAGTTTTAATTTTTTTGTCAGCATCGGTACGTATGGCTTATGGAGTAATTTTATTTTAAACAACTTTAACTTAGGCCGGTATGCTTAATCCCCAGGAATAAGAAAGAGCGAGTAATTTTTTTCGAAGTTAGAAATTTTATTTCTTCGATTTTCTGTAACATACTCTAAATATAAATTGAAATTCTATGTTCGAAGCCAGACTCTAAATAGCAACCTTATGTGCAGCGCAAGTATGGTAGGCCAGCTTTTCCTTAGGAGCAGATTCAATACTAAGAAAACTAAATACGTTTCGGTCACAAGCAAACGATAAAAAGTCGTAGTCGTAAGAACTTTACTTATCTTACAAGGTTTCAATCAGCGCGTCAAGTTATGGCTTTGAATCATTGCCGAATTCTGAAGTGCTTCTAAAAAGTTGAATTGAGATGCAGCCTACTTAGCACAAAAATAAAGTTTTTTTACGTAAACGAGTTTGGTCACAAATTCCATTGTTTTCAGAAAGTGTGTTAAACAAATTTAGATTAGCCTAAAAGTTTTAAGTTTTCATGTAGCACCGACATATGCTGTCAAGAAGAAATAAATATCATAATGTGGGATGCGAAGTAAAACAACAAATAATTCCATTTATAGTACGGGGGGAAATTGCGGTGTGTGTCTGAAGACGGTCTGTGAAACGTCTTCTCTCTTACAAAAAAAATCTTTTATATCGAACATTTTACCACAATACAAATAAGGGTGTATTAGCACATGCACTCAATGCGTCGATTAAGCACGCAAGCGTTTGCTGGGTAACCATCGGTGAAGATAACCATTGTGTGTGGCTTAGATAATTCTGGACACTATTTCAGAAAAGCCCCTAAACTGCAAAATTACAATATATATATACACACACACACACATATAGATTAATTACGAATAATTGAAATCTCAGAGCTTACCTTTATCACAACAAATTTTAAATAAATTCCTTTATAACGTATATCAGTAGCAAATAAAAACGTTTAAAATTAAATTTAAAAGCAAATAAGTTTCGAAAGTAAAATGAGTGTTAAAAACACGAACAAATGAATATCCTGTTAAAAAACATTCATTTGTTTCGAATGTGCACAGCCCTCTTGATTATAACTTTAAGTACAAAGAGAATTAACTTTCGAAAATGTACTATAATCATTTACAGCAAAGAAAACTCAGGGCGTCAGAAACCCGAGAAAAGCCACTTTTTAGGAAAATTAAAACCAACGGTACGAATTCGAGGCATTATTTATGTCGTAGCAGGGTAAAAAAAAATGGTTTTAGGTGGGTTTTATCAAAGTGGACTTTATTTCGATGTATTTTCCCAATCCTTTATTTTTCATCACCTCCTACTCCTATTTCTACCTTCTCCCACTCAAAGCGCTGAAAGGACAGTTTGCCAAGAGGGGCTAAAAATATGTTTTTAGGGGCAGTTAACATTCGCTCTACCATTTCAATATTGCATGAGTTACGACATAAGGTTAGTGGGGCTGAAACACACTGACCTCTCCCTTCCATATTGTCATTCTCTTAACTGTGGTTTTATTTGCAACCGCTTGGAAACTATGCTGCTAAGTTCACAGAAAAAAAAACGCAGTTAAAAGATTTTATAATTATTTTTGCGGGTTTAGGGGAGCAAACGGATCGAAGGGATGTATACCGTAATTGTACAGATCTTTGGTTCTCATTGTTGCCAGAGTCCAAGCTATTGCACTTTCGGTAGTGAGAAAGACATTCCATCTACAGATCATTACAGGTCATTCCAACCTTCCTTCCCACCCTCCAATATATATCACCCATTTCTTGAATGAATGCCTATTTGCTCTCCAACAACCAACTATTCACTCAGAGCTTACCTCTATAACAACAAACATTAAATAAATTCCTTTATAACGCATATATGCAGCAAATAAAAAGGTTTTATATAAAAAAATAAAAGCAAACAAGTTACGAAAGTAATATAAAAGTTGAAAACACGAACAAAGGAACATCCTGTTCAATAACATTCATTTGTTTTAAATGTGCACAGCCCTCTTGCTGATTTGGACTTGCTATACAAATTACATCCTTTCACTTCATTGCTGCAGGAACCACTTTGTTCTGCAAAAGGCAATGTGCTCATCTTCCACCAAATGGAATAAATACATTTATGCTAAAGTCCTGATTCTTTGCATATCGTCTCTTCCCCTCAGTTCCTTCGTACAATTTTCATACAAAGTGAAGCAATGCCCATGGTACCATTTCAGCACGTAAGTAGATAGTTGTTAGGCTTAACGTCTCTTCGACAGCGATGTCATTAGAGACGGAGCGAAGAGGGATGGGGGAAGGAACGGGAAGGAATCGGCCATAGCCTTTATTAAAGACCCCTCCCAGCATGGAGTGATTTCGCGAAACTATGGAAAACCGAAATCAGGATGACTGGACCGGGAATCGAACCCGGATCCTCCCAAATTCGAGTCCAGTGAGTTACCAGTGCGCCACCCGGTTCGGTTCCAGCCACGTGGCTGCAGTGACTAGAGCGTTCGCCTCACCAAGGTGAACCGGGTTATATTCCCGGCGGAGCCGCTCCCGGATTCTCGCACGTGGTGTTCGTGCTGGAGAATGCCGCTGGTCGGCAAATATGTCTTTAAAAGCATCCAGAACGGCAATGCCCTTAAATTCTGATTAAATATAAACTCTTATAAACAGATTTTTTAAAATACTTAAATTATCAAATTTTAGTAAAATATTGTACATATTTGAAGAGTTCATTAATTCTTCTTTCATATGCAACATAAATAGTATATTTTCTAACCAATTTGGTAGTGTGAACCACTTTTTTAAGAGTACCGCTTGCCTGGCGCTTGAACTGTGTTGCAGAGTGTTTGAAATCCTGGTTTTTGACTAAACTATTTAACGTGCCCCCAGTATGTTTTCCTACGAAAATACATCATACCCCAGACGAGAAAGGAATGACACTTTAAAATTATCAGGAATGCTATAAATATTTTTTTGGAGCCCTCCAGTACAGTTAAAAATGGCTTCTTCAGACTGCTGTATCTTAAAACATGCTAGCTGGACACGAACCAAACTAAGATTGAAGTATGTATTGAACTTTGATACACACTTTTCCTCAATAAATTGATAGGGTCGCCTCTGAAAGTCCACACGAAGCACTACGAGAGCACTGCACGCCAGTTCAGAGCCCTGCGTATAGAGGCGATGGCGCTTTTGTAGCGCGTACCATTGCAACCCTTGTTGTTCCCGCGCTTCTNCACACGAAGCACTACGAGAGCACTGCACGCCAGTTCAGAGCCCTGCGTATAGAGGCGATGGCGCTTTTGTAGCGCGTACCATTGCAACCCTTGTAGTTCCCTCGCTTCTTGGCAAAAAAGAAGAAAAACGATGCAGTTGTACATTCGGGTGCGGTACTTCATCGGAAGCCATACTGCTTCTGCCTCAACATCTTTCTTGTTGTAGTTCGCGGTCTTGAATCTGAACACTGTGGTCAGGAATAGGCAGCATGACATCTTTTGGTGTACAGGGACGAATCATGATTCTGTATCGATGCAGACGACCACTGAATTTGAGTCTGGAGACCTACTTGCTAGCAACATGATCCACACTTCATTGTAAAGCACCACACAACCCCAACAAGAGGTGTCATGGTGTGGGGTGCCATTTACTACGATTTCTGCAATCCACTGGTGGTGATTGAAGGGGCCCTGGTGGCGCAGCGATACAACCAGAAAATTCTACGACCATGTGTGTTCCCCTTCTGGTACAGCTTGACGTGAACCAGGCGTTCACGGTTACCTTTGTGCCCACTGTAACTGCCGCAGTAGTGTCCTCCACTCCGGATGCACCATACCAGCGCACATGTGTACAAGAATGATAGTGTGTTCAGTGTATATCAAGTGTATTTGTCCATGTGTGATAGAGCACCGTGTCATTAATTATTCATTTTACCAATTTAATCATTATTATTTACCAATATAGTTTTCACCAGTATAGTTATTTAGAGTTATGTGTATTTATTCAGTATTGATGTATACCATAATTATCGTGTGTCAAAACAATCATCACATACATAGCCAGCCAGGGACATGTGACATTTTCAAGTTGGCAATGCAGTGGCTGCTACGAGTCAATACTTACATTTAATATTAATATAATGATGTTATATTATGTAAGTACAAGGGTAATTGTGTTTTATTATGTAAATTGTGTTTAATTATGTTTATATAAGGTATATCATGTTTACATCCCATTAGCATTTAAGTCACATTTGTTTCATCTCTCCACCGCCAGGTGTCGGCCGTGCTTAGGTGGCACGAGCCGATGCATTGCTCAGGACAGTAGGCAACATCACATCGGCGCGAGCGGACGTGGTAAGTCTCTCGTTTCACAAGAACCTCGGCACCAGCCTCTCAGGCTGCATCACTCAACAATCGCATCATCATATCATTCACGAAGCAACTAGTACTTTTATGTTAAATCTCACCGAGGAGAGAGCAGCGTCACGCGCCTTAAGTAATTATATTCCAGCAGTGTGTTTATACGACCACGCGGTCACCACGTGTTTCATCAAAGTGTTCAATAAAATAATTATATACCTCTAAAAAACTTGAGTGCTTTATTAATTTAGGCGTGCGCAGCGGCCAAACAGCTCGCAATTTCATAGTATTTGACGTTGTATTACTAGAGAACCCCTGGGCCGTCGGCCGAACGACCCAAATAATCTCACCAGCTCACCGTAGGGCTGTGGCGCCGGGCAATTTATAATCATCACATTACAACTCTGGTATACGATCGCGTCAAGCTTCACAATCCCATTTTCCAGCAGGATAACTCCAGACCCCACACAACATGAGTATCTTTGGTTTGCTTCGTGACNAGCTTCACAATCCCATTTTCCAGCAGGATAACTCCAGACCCCACACAACATGAGTATCTTTGGTTTGCTTCGTGACATCAACATGCTTCCTTGGCTTGCAAGGCCCCAGACCTCTCAATCAAGGAGAATGTTTGGGAGCAGATTGGATGACAACTTTGGCCAGCAGAAATTACAGCGTATCTTGGAGGGTCAGATCCGCCAGCTGTTGCAGGATCTTCCCCAGGGGAACATACGATGTATGCCTCTATGCCCGACCATATCTCCGCTTGTCTCCATGCTATGTTTGGTTCAACACCAAACTAAGTTCATCCTGCATGTGTTGGTCCCCTGCAATACATGCTTTATGTGGTACAATATTTTGACGTTTTCTGTATACATACTACCGTGTCCTGAGCCTTTGCCTACTTACATGCCCCTACAATGACACCTTCGGGGGATCAGTTTTTTTGCAAATGGGTGTATTTATGTAGCATTCACACAATGGAAAGCGGAATTGTTGCAGGTAGGGTTGTCGGAGAGGTGGTGTGATGTTGTGGTGGTTGGAGAGGAGGGGTGATGTCTCGCATCCTTTACCTGATGTCTTTGGATGAGGCTATATCATGGGTGTCCAACTTAATTTTGTGGCGGGCCAGGCCAAGCATGTTTGTAACCATAGCGGGCCAAAAGAAATACCCAATAGCAAAGTGAGCTTTAAAATATTAATAAATGTAAATAAAACAGAATTTTTTATATTATGAATATGGATAATTTATTAAAAAGAAAACCTTAGTTTTACAATGCTTACACTTAAATAAATCAAAACCAATCAAATGAGATACCTGACATTTTTTTTGTTTACTCAGGGCATCTATGTCAGCTGATATTTTAGATGTGGCTATGCGCAGAATGCCTGTAAGATGGATGTCTGATAATGATGATCTTGTTTTGGATTTGTTGTGTTTCATGCGGGAAAAAAGCTGTTCACAAGTATATGTACTACCAAATAAGGAAATTTGTTGAAGAGCTAATTTGGTCATGTTTAGGTATTGTTTTTGGTCAACATACTTTTTGTAAAATTCAACCAACCCATTCGGAAGACAACCATCGTATGCGGTTTTTAGAAGAGAATTGCTTTGTATTTCAATCAATTCCAACTGTAGGTTTAGCCTGGCGCTTTCAACTTCAACATCAAAGGGATTTTGGAAGACTTTCATGGTGGGCAGTTGTAATTTGAAGTCTGCGAATCTCTCATCAAACACATTCCTCAAGCTCTGCAGTAATGATGCGTACTTGCCTAACTCCAACGTCTCTTGGTTTCTTGAAGACTAGGTCTCCCAATGAGCCAACTGCTTTTGTTCCAGCTGTTTCTCCAATAATAGGAGCTTCTTTGTGAAAGCTTGAACATGTTCATATAACTGCGTACATAGTTGATCTTTTCCTTGCAGTTTTAGATTAAGATCAGAGAGGTATTTAGTTATGTCTACCAGGAAAGCCAGATCAGCCAACCACTGCTCATCAGTTAAAAAACTAAATTCTTGGTCTTTATTTTCAAGAAAAGTTTTTATTTCATCAAGCAACGAATAGAATCGCTTCAGTGTGGTTGCTCTGCTGAGCCAGCGAACGCGACTAAAGTACACTATGTCTTCGTGATCTGAACCTACGTCAGATAGAAAAGCTTGGAACTGTCTGTGATTGAGTCCTCTTGCGCGTGTGAAATTAGCGCTCCGCACTTCTTTATCCATCACGTGCTTCAGTTCAAGAACTTTTGAACATAGCTGTTCTTGATGAATAATACAATGATGCTGGATAAACATGTGTTTGATGCTCTTCCGCAGTAAAGCCACAAAACCATTTACTCTTCCTGCCATTGGTGGTGCACCGTCTGTAGTAATGCCGGAAAGGTTTTCGATTTGAAGTTCATATTTTTCTATGCAACTCTTTACTTCTTCGTAGATATCTTTTCCTGTCGTTGTATCTTTCATTGGACGCAAATCAAGTAATTCCTCGACCACGGTATAGTCTTCTGTCACTCCTCTCACGAAAACTGCCAACTGCGCCGTATCCGACATATCAGTACTTTCGTCGAGAGCGAAACTGTAAAAAACGCATTTCTTCAATTGTGTTTTTAAAGATGATTCAATATCTATGGCCATGTCATCAATTCTTCTTGCTATGGTTTGATGTGACAAGCTTATATTTTTAGCTACTGCTTTCTGCTCCGGACATGCTACCGATGTAAATATCTCCAAACACTCCTTGACAAATTCTCCGTCAGATAGGGGTTTACTTCGTTTGGCAATAGCTTCTGCTATCATGAAACTAATATTTCTAACTGTCTCGGAGTTTTCTTTTGGTTTTTTGAACAATGCCTGTTGACCGATCATATTTAGCTTCAACGAATTTACACTATCGACTCGAATTTGACCTTTGTACGTATCGTATTTAGAAGTGTGTTTTGTAGAATAATGCCGCCTAACATTGTATTCCTTGCAAACTGCTATTTTGTGATTACATATAAGACACAGTATGTTTTCATTATGTTCTGTGACAAAAAAGTCTTCAGTCGAACTCTTTTTAAATATTTGACATTCTGTGTCAACTTTACGCTTTTTCTCTGTTGACATCCTGATCTGAAACAACCATAAGACAACACAAAATTATGCATCTACTTAAGTAAATATGTATCTCAAAATTTACTCAAACAATGTAGGTATGGATAACAAAAGACAATCGNATCTACTTAAGTAAATATGTATCTCAAAATTTACTCAAACAATGTAGGTATGGATAACAAAAGACAATCGTTAACAGTAATTAAATAAATATACTTAATCTATTTGTTAAGATTTAAATTAAGTACCTACATTTATTCACCACTTTTCACTACAAGAAACTTCATTCACTATTAATTTACAAATGAAACACAATCGCGATCGAACAAAACAAACCAAATAAGTAATTACTCGCGTCGTGACAAACTTTGCCGGCCAAGTGACTTTGAGCGAGCGACACGGCGGCGGTGCTACGAGCGCGAAGGTGAGGTGAGAGGGTGGGGCGCATCTCAATGCACGCGCGGATTTGATACCTACGAAGCGCAGTTCGTGTTATTGTTAATAAATCGTAGGTAAACATTATTTACTTGCCTACAAACATGTGAATATTATTCGTAGTCGATAAAATAAACAAANCAAACATGTGAATATTATTCGTAGTCGATAAAATAAACAAATTATCTAAGAGACTTTTTAAAGATTGTTTGCGCAATATTTGTCTATTATATGTCATCATCTATCTATGCTATGACTTTATAAATTTTAACTAGCTCGCGGGCCGGATGTAGGGCCTACGCGGGCCGGATGGTGGCCCGGGGGTGTATGTTGGACGGGCCTGGGCTATATGTTACGTTTTCCTGTAAATTTGAAGTGTGTTGGTCAGGGGATACAGCCATGTGGTCGTTCGGCCCACGATATTGAGAACTGTGACTTCGTGCTCACACAGTGAGCTGGCACCCATTCTATTCGAAATAGGAATATTGTGTAATATTATGATTTTTCTTAACATAGTCGGCAGACGACATCCGCATTACTACCCCCGACCGCTCAGGCAATGTTAAACCTGCTTTCACGGAAATTTCACATAATTTACCTTAATAACCAGCTTTCTCAACACCGAGCTTTTATTAGTAAAAGGCGGGTCAGTCAGACTAGGCTCACTTCATTCCGACATAAGTATCAGCCATAGCGAATGCCTGGGTTTCCTGTCCAGAGGGACTCATCTAACAATTTCACCGAGGGATTGTGCACGTCCGAGCGAATGACCCGCCATACCTTGACATCATCATCAGCAGTAGCAGCAATCGACACCGCCTGCCGATGGTGTCTGGTGCCTAGTCGGGTATCCAACTCCAAACCCACCTATCAATGTTTTTCACCACCCCTCAAAACTCCCATTAACCCAACACTACCAACCCAACAGGTGTTAAATTGGTGCCCTCCCATGGGAACATTACTACTGTAGCACACTGTTAACACCAGTGGTAGAGAAAGGCATACACATGACTTCTAGGTTCTGGGAGACTACCACAAACCACACAGAAAGAAAACCAACAGATTCTGAGACATGCAAAGAGTGCCCCAACCATTATAACTGAGGACATTTAGCGAGCAGTGATGAAGACTCTGCAGCATCATGTGAGTGCCAATACTGTTGCAGATGGTTGCACAACAGAGGACTATAGCAGGTTCTTACGATGTCTGCACTTAACACAACATCACCACAAAATGCCATGGTGTCTTGACAAACTGTTATGGAGCCATGTAGAATGGCAGCAAGTAATCTTAAATTATGAGTACTGCTTTATCTTGGTGGCGACAATCAACTTATCTGTGTGTGGAGGCAACGTAGACCGCATTAAGATGAATGGCTTGTTGTCACGCATCCCTACAACCTGGTGTCATGGCGAGGGGTGCGATAGTACGATCCCTGATTATAATGTATTCACGGTAACTTCAAGATTTTCTGAAGCCCTGCTAAATATCTACTTTCAGGGAGCCGATTATGTATCCTTCCGCAGTATGTAAACAAAACATTGCCATGTGACACCTGTCAAACGTTTTGTAAACAGTGCCATGTGGGAACGGTCAAATATTTTGTAAACAAACAGTGCCTTGTGGGAACTGTCAAATATTTTNTTGTAAACAGTGCCATGTGGGAACGGTCAAATATTTTGTAAACAAACAGTGCCTTGTGGGAACTGTCAAATATTTGGTTAACAGTGTCCATGTGGGAACTAACAAAATTTATTTTTGAAGGGAAACAATGCCATGTAATCTTAACTGTCATATACTTTACTAAAATTCTCTAAATGTCTAAAAAATGCTAATCAATTTAGCGAAATGTTGTAATACATACATAAAGGTAGATTGAAGTATATATCGTAACTGTTAATTATATAATTTAATTAAAGTTTACTTATTGTATTAAGATTTANTATATATCGTAACTGTTAATTATATAATTTAATTAAAGTTTACTTATTGTATTAAGATTTATTTACATATTTGCTCTAAGGAAAAAGTTAAATTTTACATAATAAACTTTTGGAAGTAGCACTCAGGTTAAAGATTTCACTGTGATAAATGGTACCGTATTTTATCGCATATAAGTGGCACATTTTATTAAAAAAAAAATTTATTGAAAACTCGGTGTGCTACTTATAAGTGAGAAAAATTCCTCCAGCCCCGCACTAACGTTTCATTTACTACGAATTCACGGCCCGCGGCTCGATTTCCAAACTCTTCAGCGAACAAAATCACTTTCATTTTGAAACCTGCGGTGTAGGTACATCTCTGTTCCATCAAGAACTGTCGCGCTTCTTCACTGCAACATAAAAACAACACTATGCGGCGGAAAGACGAGTCACGGCTAACATTTGGCACTGAAGAACCAACGCTAATGTGCTGCCATCTCTTGGTCTCCACAAAAAGCTTTCGAAAATAATCGATTATCAGTTGGCGGCGACCAAAATTCGATTCCTTTGCATTCTTTGCGAAGGGAATAACGTAACGGAAATATTCAAATGCCTTTCTATATTTTGCACGTTTATTTGATAAACTGCAGAAATAACAACGCTAATACTAAAATTACATCTTAACCTAGAATTATCTTGTAAGTAGAAAGAATGTGTTACGTTAGTTTTATAACCACAATTCAGCGTCTCCAATATGGCGTGGTTATACTTCTGAAAAAAACGTGCCCAAACGAACAAGATGGAGTGTACGAGTCCGCTGGACAACAACTGAAATTTATTTAATTTCAATTAATAACGGTGAAATCTTTACCCATGAGTGCTACGTAAAAATGTAAATATATAGTTTAGCAATATTAACTTTACAATTACGGCATTAAATTTATACATATTAATATTTAACCTACGAACTATTTCTTTTCAGCTATAACCAACATGTCCCTTCAAAATCCGTTGTTAATTCTTACGGACTTTTAACAAATTATTAAAATTTATTGAAAAAATATACTTAAAACTTAAAACAACCAATTTATATAGTGCTTCAGTGCTAAAAGCAAGACAAAACCTTTTTTCATATACCACTTTTTATAACCAATTGTACATGTAACTCCTAGGGTGATTTTTCAAAGGTTCTTTTCAAAAGTATCGAAGATACCGTGAATGGATTATACCTAACAATCGCGTTGCGTATGACTAAAGATTATCTTTGATTCAGTACATAAAATCAGTGTATCGATCTAAACATCGTAGTGTTCAACTCGATGGCTGTCAAATACGNTATCTTTGATTCAGTACATAAAATCAGTGTATCGATCTAAACATCGTAGTGTTCAACTCGATGGCTGTCAAATACATGGGTATTTTTATGAAGTTTGTCAAGATATTATTGCATTTGCATATATATCGTTATCTTCGGCCACCAGAAGTTTGCAAAGTTTATTAACGTTATTTTTAATCATTAATCAAATATTGTATTGAGTAAAAGTTAGAAGTTTATCAGTTTTAAAATTAACTAATTAGTTAAAAATTAAGCACATTTTTGACGTGACAACGTCTTAAATTAGGTTGCGGCTGGGAGTCACTTATGAAAAAGTGTAACGCTCGGTAACNGTGGGTATTTTTATGAAGTTTGTCAAGATATTATTGCATTTGCATATATATCGTTATCTTCGGCCACCAGAAGTTTGCAAAGTTTATTAACGTTATTTTTAATAATTAATCAAATATTGTATTGAGTAAAAGTTAGAAGTTTATCAGTTTTAAAATTAACTAATTAGTTAAAAATTAAGCACATTTTTAACGATTCATTTTAATCGTTAATTTTTTTATCATATATAACAAGTATGCTATTTTTTAAAAATGGAACTGTAAAGATGCTTTGCGATCAAAACTCCTGAAACCAACATCTCATGGTTGCAGATGCTAAGTTTCATAATGTATATGGTGTAGAAGAGTATGGGATACAGTTATATCTGAAATTTACTATTTCTTATGTGTAATGTATCACTGCATTCCTTGAGAAAAAGTGCACAAAATGTTAGATTTACTACAAAAAAAATTGCAGAAAAATAATTCTTTTACAATGTAGTTTGTTGGTCTTGAGGAACCTGATATATAGTGTAAATATTTGGTAAAACATTTGAACTCTTCGGTGTATATAACTCACTTACTGTGAAACAATTTTAGTAATTGTAAATGTAAACCTCTCACTCAACTGTTTGCTTAAAAATGTTCCCTGAATTTTTTATAAAATTTGCAAAATTCCTAGGCCCTTTTTTTTTATCAATAGAATTTCCATACTATCCTGCGAGAAAAGTAATATTATTTTTTGTAACTTTTGAGCTGTTCACCTTTCACCATACTCAGTTTTCCCGTCCTCTGACCCTCTCCACATAAATTGGTTAAATTTGAAATGCCCATTTTAAGGAATAGCACAGTAACTTCTAAAGGTCCCTAAAATTATGTTAATTCTGTACTCAGAATAGTTTAGTATTGGCAATAACTCAAAAACATTAGGCTGAAACATGTATTTATTTTGTAAAATGTGCTAAATCCAATAACAAATTATTAAATTATTAAAATTAACCATTGTACAAGAGCTCTACCTCCCATTTTAATGTAAACAAAAAACCTAACCTCTTCGTAGGTGATTCACAGTTACATATATGCTTTCATTACATTGGGCAACATATTTTTACCTGTTAAAAAAAATGTCGTAAGTATTCTACTAATGCCTCTGGACATAATTAAAAAATAAATATTATACGCCTTGCTGTTGGCCGAAACAGTTATGAAATAGTCTTTACCAAAATCTATAAAAGTCATAAATTATAAACTACACAATAACAAAATTAACTGAATAAATTATTTATTTTACTATAACTTTAATATTATGAAGAATACCTACTCATATAAGTCTCTGACAACCCAATCCAACCAAATGTATACCAAATAATATAGTAATAATAACCAACAACTGCAAAAGGGCTACCGCCTGGTTGTGAGCTCTTTCATCTCTCCCCTACCCGACCAAAATCCTCCTCCCATGCCCTTCTTGAACTTTGCAAACCCCCTTACAGATGCCAATTCCTCCCACAACAAATTCCACTCCCTCACAGACCTCACAAGCATAGACTACCTACCCCACTCCATTCTCCTCCACCCCCTCTGCAGCTTCTCACTGTTGTTTCTTCTCCCTCTAAACACCCCCTTACTTAGCTGACAGCATAAACTTCCCCACTCTCCCTTCACCTCCCTATACTTCTGACCAGCATTTAAAATTTCCTCCGGTCCTTCAACGAGCTCCACCCCATTTCTTTCAACATCACTGATGGCCTATAGTTTCTCTCATCCTCACCATCCTGCCCCTGTCTTCTCCACCTACCCTTCACCCATCTTGCTGCCCTTCTTTGCACCTTCTCTAGCTCTCGCACCTCCACCTCCATGTACTGGTCCCATACTGCTGCCACATATTCTAACATCGACCATACCATTGTGCCATATGCCTTCTCCTTCACCTCACTGCCGATTCCCTTCAGCACCTTTCCCAGCATACCCAAAGCCCTTCTTCCCTTTGCAACCACCCTCTACCTGTTTTTTTTCCATCTGAGGTCTCCTTGCAATCCAATTCCCCTTCTTCATTTGTAAACCCCACACCAAAATTTTTCTTAAATTTGGTTTTTATTTTATTCTCCATGGTCCACGACCATATCCTATCAATGTCTGCCTGCATGTTTTCATCCCTCTTTCCCCCACATACAATACACAATAATTTGCAAACGATCTTATTTTTCCCATAATTCCCTAAGCCATGTCATTTACCATTATGGTAAACAACAGAGGGCAAAGCATGCTTCCCTGTGGCACCCCTGATGTAACCTCGCCTTCCTCCGATATTGCCTCCTCCATTTTCACTTTCTGTCTTCACCCCCTGAGGAAGTCCCCAATCTATTCAACTACCCACATGTCTGGTATCAGCTCTTCCACTTTCTTTAACAAAGTCCTATAGGGCACCTCATCAAATGCCTTCTCAAAGTCGATGAAGCATGCGTCCGTCTGCTTCCCCTCATCAACAACCTGCACCACAACCAGCTGCATCTCAAATGAGTATCCTTTACTGAAATCATGTTGTGACTCCTCCAGACAATTCATCTTGTTCATAACATTCACCACATACAGAACCACCAGCATCTCCATTACCTTTAGTGTACTCGATGTGAGACTCACCGGTTTGTAGCTGCCAGACATCCCCCTAACCACCCCCTGCTTGTGTAGTGGAACCATCAACGCATCCTTTCAACTTTATGGCAACTTAGTTTTTCCTAAGAACTTGCTAAAACACCACCTCCGAATATTTCGATAACCCTCTCACCATACTTAAGTGCTGCGTTCCCTATCTCGCCTGTTCCCATTGCCTTATTGCTCTTCAAACCCTTTGTTAACAATTCTATCTTCCATTCGCTCATCTTCAACTTACTATACAACCCCCCAATCCCTATTAGCCTCCCTATTCCAATCCACCTTTGCCTCAAACACTGACAAGTACTGGCCTTACTTGCAGTATCTCCACTGCTATCCCTACCTTTCAGCAGAAGGATCCCTTTCTATCCTTCCCTTACCGCCTAAATATACATAAAAAATTTCCCCCATTCCTTGCCTTTTCCTTTTTCCATCATGTCCCCTAAAAATATATTCTTTGCCTGTTTAATCATCCTTTCAAACTCCCTTCCTATCTGTTTCATCTATTCCATAGCTCTTGTCATCCCTTCATTTCTGCACTTGGCAGGAATTTTCTAAACTTCCTCTTCATTTTTTTAATCTCCTGTCCATAATATGGTGGATCTCCCCACAGACCATAATCTTTTCTTTGGAACAAATTTCTCCAACACAACCTCTATTATTCTTCTAAATTCTTCCCTTAATCCTTCCACACTTTCTTCCATAGACCCCTTTTCAAAACTATCCTTCAGGAAGATTTCTGCCCGTTTCTTTTCTCTCTCATTCGGCCACCCAGGCAGTACACCAAAGTATACCATTACTATAGAACACATGCACAAGCCGAGCCGACTTTCTTCGTAAAAAGAAATGGTTTACAGAAATAGTTATTTGAAGTATATTCAAGTGAACATAGCATTAAAATCGGCTTTAGAAATTACAAATTTTATTATATGTTATTATACTATTCTAATGAACAAGTACTAATAAAATACAAATACATCAATTGTACTAAAATCGTATAGTCTTCAATACGACTAGAGCGAAACACATTGTCGCACGGCCATCAAAAAAGGGTAATATTTAAAAAAGTTACCGGACAACGTTGTTTGGACATTGTGATAAACATGGGAAATTGTGATGTCGTTGCAACTTTGTCGCGACCAATTGTGCTGTATAGGTTGCGGTACTTTCAGTTTTTGCACTGCTTCATGTGGGATGACTAGGGCATGTGGCCTCTCATCAGGCTACAAGTGGCAAGTGTTTGGTTCAGATAGTTCCTACCTGCTCCAGTAGTAAGTATGCACCAGTCGATAAGTGCTCTAGGGGAAGCTGTGGTTGGTGTAAAGTGCTATCATGCGTGCTTCTTTTAATTTATTTCCATGTGATGTGTTACATCGAATTATTATGCGGACATACGAGTGTTTCTTTGCAATTGTTTCCATTTGAAGTGTTATAATATAATTATTTTGCGGAAATACGAGTGTTTGTTGAGTTGACACAAATTAAATAGAAGTTAACTTGTCCAATATGTGAGTTATCAGCCTCAGATCATGAAGGAGTTATATTCGCTGATTACATGGGCCAGTAACATGAATAATTATTGTGTTTTAGCATGACAAGTGTATATAGTGTAGTGAATTGTACTGTGTAGTATTGCATGTGATTGTGGGAATCGATGGTATTATGGACTGCTGCTGCTATTAACGCCTGTTGTCTGGGTGGTGTTGGATTAAGAGAAGTTTAGAGGGGCAGTGTAAGACATTGTTAGGTATTTTGTGGATTTGGATACCATACTAGGTGCCAGACACTATCGGCAGGTGGTGCAAATTGTTCGTACTGGTGATGATCTCAGGGCATTGCAAGCCATTCTTCCGGATGTACGCATATCCTTGATGAAATGTTGGAATAACCCCTCGCTCCTGATACTTACATGGAAAATACTGTGGGCCTATTCATGCTGACCCACATGCTATAAACTGTAAAAGCTCTGAGTTGAGACTACTGACTGCTTAGTAATTTACGTGAAACTTGGTGAAGGAGGGTTATAGAGGACCCCATACCCCAAAATGCAGGAAGCCAGTGCTTGAAATAAAATACACAAAGTCTAAAACATACATTCAATTACTCTTTCACAAAAACACTTACATCACTCTAGGTGAACACTTTATACGGACTCTGGCCTGCGGCCCCCCAGATAGGCAAGATTGCGAAAAATACACATTTGTGCATAAGAGTGAATTACTGGTTTATTAATGTTCCCCAAACGATGTTATTCCCGGGGAAGATGGGGTGGCATTTCTGGGTGCAGAAAGAACATGCTTTGGTACGTTATGTTAGACTGTTACAGCGAAATGTGCTTGGAGCGAAAATGTGAACAGAACCGGAGTGCGATGTTACGTTTGCCGACTCCTTCAGACACTCGACGGCATCTTTATCTGGCGAGCATGCGTGGCCACACACTAATAGTATACAGTGTCATGTGAAACAGGTAGAAGTTAAACAGGAAAACTAGAATTGATGCACATTTGTTTCCTGTCTCTGTTCCTTGTTGTTCATCTAATGTATCATAGCGATATAAGCATATCGCTCATAAACAACACATGGGAACGTCTTCTTTATGATATACAGTACATAATTTTTTTCTAGTACTTCCACATTAGGTAGTACATTCATGCAGTGAATATAGACAAGGAAAGCCTTGAAAAATTCAACTGAATTAAATTACATGAGATACTTCTTGATAACTGTGGTTTATAGCTGTGTAACCTTTGTGCATCGGAATAAATATACCCTGCGAATCACACTTTGTAAATTAAGATTTAGTTTACATATGCGTTCTCGCATTCAACACGATTCAGGGACCCGATAGAATTATATTTGACATAATATCTATGTGATTTTTCTCCATAATCACCCTGGTCTTGATAGATCCTTTGACTATAGGCTATTCATTGTAAAGTGAGAACTTTTAAGGTCTTCTGATTTAGAATAACATGCAATAATTATATTTTATTGTATTCTTCTGAGTTTTAACTTTCAAGTCCAATGTAATAAATTAACTGTGTTTATTACTTACATGTCAATATTTATTTTGAAAAGTGGCTGAAGGATGAAAAATGTTTGCTAGGAAAAAAATTACTAGAGCCCAAAAAGTGTTCACTTTACTGTGAACAGCCTATATCAAATTTTATGGTATTAACTGCAAAATATGTAAATCCCTAATGAAATTCTTTTTAAATGTATGTACATTATTTGTAGGTATTATTTTACCGTTTTTATGGATAATTACGTCGCTGTCTGTACAATGTTTTTGGTATACAAATAAGGCACAAAAAAAATTTGCTTAAATTATTTTCTAAAATAGTTAAGGCTGTTTTCGGTTCCCTTCACAATGCGGAATTTGCGGATCGAAGTAGTTCCGATCCCTTTTCACATCCGCATCTGTGTACCTTTTACATAATTCTACTTCCAACCAATCTCGCGCATCAACTTCACGATGCGTGTAGCACAAATTCTTCATAAGCTGACATCACATTTGTGGGTTATTTTCCGAGAAAAGTGAGAATCTGTTGTGTGCGCTGATTTGTATATTATTTAATATCATTGGCGACCAAGGATGGAATATATGGAGTTGGTAATAAATGGGATTATTTTCACACTAAACGTGTGCACAGTTACAGCAAAAAAATTTATTTATTTTTATTTGCGGCATGTTAATCTGTAGTGAGAATGAGTGCAAAGCATCCTGAAAAAAAAAATTACTAATCACTTTTGCTTGTAAATATAATTATGCGTCTATAATGGAGCATTAAAGTTTTTCTGTCTCCCAGCTCAGCTTATTTGACTTGTCCAATATCTTTGCACAGCTATTTATTGCAAAAAGAACTTACAGTGGCAATAAAATAAATAATTTAATAAACTAATTTAGAAACGGAACAACTGTTTTGGTTTCCAGCTAGTCTCTTCCGTGCAGGGATCGGTACATGTCGTAAAAATTACCCCATCAGATCTTCAGGTCTTTGGCCGGTAGTCGCGAAAACCGGAAGCGATATAATGCGAGAAGTTTGTATGGGTCGATAAATATGTACTTGTTTTTGAAGATTTTGTGCTTTTAATTCAATTGAAAAATGGCAGCAGTTAATTACAGTACGATGAATGGTACAAGCAATATGGTGAGTGCATCAATTATTTATTCACATCGACTTTATCGTATTATGTGGTACAGGTCTTTGCTAAACGGTGTTGCAATTTTAATGTGAAGGATGCCACAATGCGTGTATACTGTTCCTGGAATTTACTTCTAGTTTAATATGTTTAGTTTGACGATGGCTGTTTGTGTATTTTTTTGTTGTGTATTTGCGTCAGCTGCTGATTACAATGTTAAATATTTTGGATCCCGCCATTTTGTTTCTCACAATGCACTTTTCTTCATGTCAATTTCATGGCTACCCGAATTGTTGTTTTACTCTCATGCAGCAGGCATATTTATTAGAAGATTCTGGCACGTATTGTACTTCGTGTGCCGTGTATTATTAAATTTACAGTTATAAGATTATAACTGTAAACGCTATATTAAATTTTTTAGTATTTGTTACTGCTAAAGGCCGGACTACAAATGATTTAGCACACAGCACGTGCAATAGCACAGAAAACACGGCACGATTCTGAAAGCTGTAATCAAAATAGCACAATCGCATAAACGACCGATGTTGACAAAAAGCAGACATGAAAACGAAAGTATGTCATGTTTGGTAATTTGCGTGTGCATGTGTTGGTTACATTGGAAAAACAAGATACTGTTGACACCTCAGTTTATTTGCTGCTCGTGCTATGATTCGGAAAATATAATACTTTATAGTGTTCTTCTTAACAGACATTGCTTGTACAATAATTTCAATCATTACTACTACTGTTTATATTGTGCCAAACACTCTGAAATTGGAGTAAAGTTGGATTCAATCTCAGATTCACTTTACAAGTACACTTGAAAACCTAGGGCCTGGTTCACATTCGTTTTTAGTCCGGACCAATGAAAGGTCATTCTCTGACCAAATTTTTTCGTATTTAGAGAGCATTATTGGTGCTAGTCTGGGGATCATCTTTTTACGCACTAACTTTTAGTCAGGACTTAGCTGTGTCTCAATTGTCAGTACATACTTGTTAAGTAGGGGAGAGTGGGGCACATTTGAACAACCAATATTTCTCTGTACCCATTGATTTTAAAAATATATTACTTTACTACAGGAGTTGGCATCACTGTGATTCCCCTTCAGTTCAGTGAGCAGTTGGTCTTGCAAAACATGAGGTCCTGTTTTTAGTTAAGTACACTAAAATTTTTTACTGTCTTAACTTTTACCAAAACAAACCTTGGTAAAGTTTTTCAAGATCTATCTTTTGCACCATTAAATTTATTTTTTCACTTCTTCATGAAAGAAAAGTTGAGGTTAAGTTAAAATTGTAGAATGGGGTACATTTGAACATAATTCAAATGTGTCCCCTATTGATCTAATGTGCCCCTTTTTGTTTTTCAATGTTTAAACGTAAATTGTATAGGCCTACAGTTTTATTTTGATTTAGCACTTACGCCTAAGTTAACGTAACAAATCCCTAATTTTTATATATACTGTATTCCAATTACTGCATTCAAGCTTAATTTATTATAATATGTGGCAAATATGTCCAGTGTTGATTTGTACATCTTTTCATTTTATTTTGGTAGCTAATATTTTTATTTAGATCATAATGTTGAATGGTTTAAGGCTTCAGAAGGCAATATTGCTCGAATCTGTGTGTCCAAGGGGGCTTGCCCTCAGCCATCTGAAGAAGCCTTGGATATTGTGATTGCTGATGTGAGAGATAAAAAAACTTTCTTTGAGGGAGATTGCTGCCAGGTAAAAATTGTTAAATATGCTATAAACCGTTCCAAAATGTGTAATGGCATGACATAGTGTCAGTTGTGTAAACTTGCTTATGAGTACGCTTTGAAAGCAGACCGTTAGATACCTTCAAGTTGGTCACAAAATGAAATGGCTGGAATAGACTGGATTTCTGGTTTTAAGCGAAGGCACAAAGAGTTTAGTTTGCGGAAACCTGAGAACATCAGCGTTTTGAGGGCAACTGCATTCAACAAAACAAACGTCAAGGAGTTTCAGGATTGTTGCGAAAGGGTTATTCAGTCATAATTTAATTTCTGACACGATTTACAACTTAGATGAAACAGGAGTTTCTACTGTATTTCAAGCCTCAAATGTAATTGCTGCAAGAGGAATTAAACAGGTAGCAAGCTCTCTCTCAGCTGAAAGAGGCATGCAGGTTGCAGTTTGCATGATTGTAAGGGCTGAAGGAAACACAATTCCACCAGTCTTTATTTTTCCAAGAGAAAAATTGCACCATGATTTGTTGAAAGGAGCTTCTCCTGGTAGTCTCGGTTTAGCCAATAGTCCACAAAGCAGCTGGATCAATAGTGAACTGTTATGGAAACTTCTCGAGTATATATGGCCACACTTGTGCTGCTCCACAGCAGACAAAATTTTGATTTTAATGGACAACTGCAATAGTCATTGCACCCTTGATGCTGTCCTTTATATAAGAGAAAATGGCATTGTGTTGGTCACATTCCCTCCTCACTGTATCCACAAACTCACAGCTTTTGTAGCACAAAATGATGGCTGCTTTGTCATCCAAACCATACTATTTCCATTAAAGAACTTCTTGAACTGACTCGTCAAGTTTGTAATGCAGCTTTCAGAAAGAAAAACATATTTGCTTTTCAAAAACCAGGAATATGGCCATTTTCAAGACTAACTTTTTAGTGACAATTTTGTGAGTGCATCAATAAGTGACAGACCAGAACTTCAACAGAATATTACAATCACTTACATAGGAACCACAGATTCTTCCCTTACCACCTTTATACCAGACAAAAATCCACAAGATTTAAACAGGACTTCTACTTCATCTCTAACACCAGAAGATGTCTGGCCATAAATGACACTAAAAACTCCACAATAGGTGACTTTATTAAAAAAAGTTACTGCTATTTGTGTAAACCTTCGAAATCTGTGAAATTTGCTTGCAGTGTGTATGAAAAATGGCTGCCGTCATCCACTTGTAGGTACAAATCTAAATTGTTTTTCTTTCACCTTGAGGATAGGGTAACAGGAATAAATTTTTATCAGAATAAAAAACTGTGCAGCTTCCATTTAAAAAAATTTTTTTTAATGATTTTATATGGAATGACCCTTGCGTGATATTTGGCAACACGCAAATAAACACTGTTTTGGCAGTATTCTAAGAAGCTTTATGGTACCACAAAACATATCTTGGAGGGCCAAAGTGGTAGTGATCTCCATCCGTCTTATGTGTTTGTGTCTAATTGTATTATTACAGACTAGAAATATTGTACAAATACTGTCTATTCTCTACATCTTGAATCAGAAGTCCTTAAAGACCAATTTTATAGTAAACAATGTTCACAAATGCAAGAAGTGCAGCAAAAAAAAATTAACATACTTTTCCATTCGGCTTCTCTTGTTTGTTGCCCCTTGTTTACTAACATGACAATAGTTACTTCAGGCAGTGGCATGAAAACTATATCCCATAACTTTGCATATGTAAAACATGAAACACTTATTGTCACACAACATTACAGTGTGATGGTATTCACTGATTGCTATATGAACATGTAGTATGGTGATATAAGAATTTCCATTTATTTACATTTCGTTGATGTTTCTATTGAATATACTAGGGGCATTAACGTACGACGAATTTCCTAACATGTACACACCTAACCGAACAGAACCTAACTCCATGATGGGTGAATCACTATTTTACGTTTTTAAACTAACCTAGGATTGTAAGGTTGTACAGTAATATAAGATTATACAATATTAATAAAATCTCCGATCAACACCCTACAATCACAGACTAGATGGGAACCCTATAATCCTACGTTATTTTTAATAACTGCAATCCTAGGTTAGTTAAAATCGCTACAATCCTAGGTTAGTTTAAAAATGTAAAGTAGTGATTCACCCATCGTGGGGTTAGGTTCTGTTCGGTGGGCACGTATTATAAAGTTAGTCATACGTTAACGACGCTACTATAGTTGTGTTCTGCATTACCTACCAATAATCCAAGGTTAGTATAGAAAGAATGTGAAATTGTGCTGCAAAAACGTCCGGATAAAGCCTTCTTTGAATTACGTAATATAACTACATTTGCACGTTAATCTACCGGATAGGATTTGTGGGTTTTACACTAAACTACGAATTTAGGATTTTAGGGATTTAAAGGAGCGTAAAACACACCAAAATAATATAAATGCACTCACCAATGTAGGCGGGTTGTACATACTCTGTCAATGGCCCATTCAACCGCAGATCACTCGATGAAATCACAATTTTCCACAAAGCACCACATACGCGCATATAACGCACTAAAACACTCGTTTACAGCCGAATATATACACAGAAGCACTCGTTAATAGGCTAATATAACGCAGAAACGTAGTCTTGCTTGCTTTCTTCGTTTTAAATCACGNATAACGCACAAACGTAGTCTTGCTTGCTTCGTTTTAAATCACGAACTGAGCACCGCCTAACTCACCACAACCAGTACCTGTATGCATACTAACGTATGACCCGTAATGATTTATGAGCCCGGTAGATTGCGTGAATATGCAATGCGCGGCCATTATTAATGGCGGCAGACGTTAATAGACGTAAACATCAACTTTCGCGATTTCTTTAAATATGTTCTACTTATTTTAACATTATGCCGTCTTGAATATGAACAAGGTAAGCTGTGCAGAACCCGTTCATGCAACTTTTGTTGGTGTAGGATGTTTCGTTCACAAACGTAAACAAACTGTCAGAAACAGTCACCTCACAAACTTGTTCAATTTTTAAAAATATTTTGTACTTATTTTAATGCTATGCCCCCAGTATATTCGTGTTCTACGTGATTAGTAGAGTCGAAATATACCACTTTCTGGAGTTTTTTTTAATTATTTACGGAAAAGCCCCTAAACTTAATAATTACCCTAAAGTCATATTAGTTGGATCAGAATTTGTTTAATGAACTTTCTCATCAAAAATTTATTGCATTAATGTGAACTAATTAAATTATCACTTAATTCTGTTCTTGAAACTTATTAACTTAGAGAGATTAATTTATTAATGCTTCTGAGAAATATTAACGTATGAATCAGTCACTATTTGTAAGAAATCTAAACTTTGGAAGGAATTATTTCTGGTAACTACAGATGTTCATATGTGTGTGTTGCTATTTTTCTTATCACCGTAATAAAACTTACATTTGAATTCTGGGTATATATCTGTGTGATCTTCGTAGAATTGGAATATCCTATTGAAAAGGGTACCATTTGTTTTGCATCTCTGTATACTCTGTCACAGCATATTTCTACACCAGGTGGAAAGGTAACTTATTTTACTTACTTGTTGGAGATAATTAATGTGTTTGGTAATTTATGATGTTGACACAATGAGCTTAATGTTGTGTCACATTATGGTAAATGGGCAATAGTATTCTCGTCCCGCGTCCTTCCTGGTCGCCTAGCAACCACACAGAGAAATTGGTTGATTTCCTATGTGCAAGGCTTCTCTTTCCCACAAATACTATATTACATTTAAAAAAAAATTCAAACTAACACAACAGTAGCAAAACAAACTAATAATTATTCTACTTAAAAAGTAGCTATCCCTTACAGACATGAATTAGATACATTACTATCTTCACAAAGTATCATGTTTTTTGAAATATTTGTAAATTTAGCCATTAAGCTGGCAAAATTATTCACATGGTACTCAGAATACTTAAACATTTTCTCTACACTTTTAAAGGCTTCTGTGCCTGGTGCTTTACAACACTTGGTCCAGCATCAACAGTTCTTTCAAGCACTGCTGTGCACACATGGTACCAAGCCACGAATGGCGCTAGCCACTAGATAACTCACGCACTAATTGTATGCACATGTTTGCTAATATAATTACAGTGACTTACTTGTAGCAACATGGCCTGCATTTATAAACGGCAAAAATTGGGCCTACATTTTGTACTTGTAATAAACAGGCTGTTGAATTTACGTACAATAGCTAACAATGATCTATTTCCTATGCAGTCACTTTGTCTATCTAGAAGTCAGCAGCCAATATAGGTATTTCTGTATTATGTACTGTGTTTGTTTTTAAACTTGGGTAAGAGTGAATGCAGAATATGTGTATGATTCAGTAATACGTACCTGAAAAGCCCATTTCTTCCCATCTATGGCACAGAGACAATGAGGAAAATCAGTCTTTGCATCATATTCAGTGCCCATCTTTCTAGTCTTCCTTCTTAAAAGGGGTGAAAACATTGGGCATTAGTACCAACCATAGTTCCTCACAAACTTCCAAAAACAAATTTTGAAACTGTGTTAGGTGCCACATGGTACTGGTATGATATTGATCTCATTGAGTCACCTGATGCCAGGTATCTACAAATAATGACACGTTTTTAAGAATATGAAAAGTTATTTAATAAAAGATTAGATTTCACTACTAGGCATAAGGCAACATTTGGACAGTTGCGTTTCGTGTATTTGTTGAAATATAAGGATTTGGTCCCATTTATTGGCAAGCATCATTGAGTTTGGTTAAATACGAGCGCAGGTTATAGATGACCTGGTCTCAATATTTGAAGCCTACCAGATATAAAAAAATAAATTATCTACCTCTGTGTCATAGCCAGTCTCTTGCTTATGACTTCTCTTCTACTATATTTATGTAGTTTTTCAATGAGCAGAAGTAATGAATCCATATGCCTCTGCATCATTCTCATATAAGTTGTGAAAGATACCTTGTCTGTATTCCTCATTGAAGGAGTGAGGTTAAGCCAGTCCCCATGCTCATGTCTTTCCCTGTAAATAGGTCTCACCCACCTTATTTTTGGTGTCAAAGCTCTTTCTTGTATGAGTAGCCTGTGTATTAACAAGAAAATCGCCTTTTTGTGTCCACATGTTAATACGACCATGTTTTTTTATTTTATGCAAAATCAGTAACCATGAAAATAGTGTTGTCCAACAAAACATTTAAAATAAATGTAAACATGAATGGCTGTCGTACAAGTGGCTAGTAGCTAGTGGCAAAAAACTATTTACATATAATATTTTTGTATTTTTTGTCTCTAGGCGATACAACTAGTGCTCATAATAATGCAAATATTTCTTGTCACACTATTGCGATTTCAGCATAATGCATGCAAAAAGGAAGAAGAATGAAAATAGAATATGTTTGTAAATAAAAACAGTGTGGGTATGATGATTTGAATATCATTATATTGTGTGTTATTCAGTCATATACTTATATGTAGCCTGATTACTTAAATACCAGTAGCCCATACAATAAGTTGGAAATGTTTGGAGAAGTAGATACAACCAATGTTTATTATTTCCTTTCAGTTGTCAATTTTTGTATAGCAAATTTAAGAGATGTTCTTTCTATTTCTTTCATTTAGATCCATATGTGGTATAACAAAACCTCTCTAAACTAAAAACACTATTTAAATAAATAAATAAATAACACTTAAAAACTTGCCTAATTATGTTGGCTGATGAATAACAAAAACATTTCAGTTTTAAAAAGCAGTGTTTCACCAGTTTACTACAATCAATCCTTCAGTGCAGACTTTTTGAAGATAGTCAAACAGGCAGTATCACAGTACTTAAAGAAGAAACCTAACTAATAATTTGATATGGTGCAGTATTTTCTTATAATTGTGAATGCCTTTTTGTACTGTATATAAATTGATAATTTAATTTAAAATATCAGTTTGTGGATCACTTCACACACATGTTAAAATATTTATTGAGCTCGAGCCATAATATGCCTAAAGTTCCATGCACAGTTATGTGCAAGGGTAGGTAGAGAAATTGAATGTTTGATACGATCCGTAATATCAATGAAAACCTTAGAATTTAACAGAATAGAGCTCAATTTGCCATGGACGCTAGTCTTAATAGCATGCTTCAGATCAAACAATTCTAATCTTGCACTAGACAAGGCTTAATTTACTCGTAATAACATGGTACTGAGGTCTAACCTGAAACTTGTTAATTTTTTTAGTTCCTTTTGTCAAATTTAAGATACAATCAACATCTTTTAATTAAAATTATGTGATTGGTTACCTTAACAGAAATAATATTCTGCACATCAGCTAATGAGTTAAGTTTCTTTTATAAGGATTTTTCCTCCAAAGTTAATTATTTCCCTTATTCACGTGAATCAAGCAAACGAGAAGCGAGCGTCTAAATTTCAGTCTTCTAGGCAATTAAATTGTCGTCTAATTGCAAAAGCGCAAATTAAAAATTCTGGTCAAAGGAACTGTTTCCACAATTGTTGCCAAGGTTGCAGTGCACATTATTTCCGTCCTTAACATCTGGTCTAGCTCCAAGCATTCTTCATGCGATGCTTTTAGGTCAAAGTTAATTGAATAAAAATTGTCCAAAAAGATCATATCCTTGTCTTTTTCAAAAATTATCCCAGACTTCAAATTGGTTACAGTGACTGAAGAAACACAAACACAGGTGGCAACATCCAGGATGATGTCGATCTAGACTTAGACTAGAATCTTATGTACGCTTTTTAAATGACACTAAAAACTCCACAATAGGAGACAGACATACTAAAAAAGTTACGGCTAGTTGTGTAAATCTGTGAAATTTGCTTGCAGTGTGTGTGAAAAATATTTGCCATCATCCACTTGTAGTTAAAAAATCTAAATTAATATTTTTCTTCCACCTTGAGGATAGGGTAACATACAAACAAATTTTTATCAAAATCAAAAATTGTGCAGCTTCCATTTTTTTTAATTGACGATTTCATTTGGCATAACCCATACAGTAATTATTTTAATGCCATCAATAAAAGTGTAATTGATTTTCCAGGAAAAATCCCTAATCTCACAAAATATATGAAAAACTTATAGTTTTATAGACTTATGTCAATCTTAAATTGTATTGTACTGTGTTATAAAATACATTTAAGTTGGAAGCCGAAAAGTACCTTTTTAAAATTTGTATTTTTCCTGTTTTAAATAAAAGTAAGCAATTTTTGTGATGTCACACTTGACATTTTATTTTATATTCACAATAAATACTAAGAGGAAAAGTTCTGGGATAACAATACTAATAATAAACGGCCAATGATTTGAAATTCCTGTTGATAAACTCCATTTTAAGTAAGTATATTTGGTTACGTAATTTGTTTGTTTTTTTAAGCCTATATTTTTCAATCAGCCAAGCAGCAACATCTTAATGCATGTTATTAACTATTATCTCATTTATGTAATAATAAGAAAATATTTGCTATAGAAACTTTTGATTTCTTCATTGAAAACAAGCCTTTTCCATTAGATTTTAAAATGATGTATCTTTTTTTTATACTCTAATATCAGTAGCAATCAGAAGGGGGAAGGGAATTAAGGAATCTTTCCAGTATTCTCCTGGAGTGATTTCAGAAAGCCATATAAAACTGAAAAAAGGAAGTTCGTACTGGAATTCAAACTAATAAAAGTTCTTCAGAATATCAGTCCATTGGGTTACCATTGCCCAATGATTTTTCTTATAGTACCTCTGTTTAGAGTTTTATTATACTTATTACACAATTCAGAGTTTTAGGTGTGTAGGTCTTATTCTACAATACATAATATTACATGGGACGCCTGAGGGGCGCATTCGAGTACGCAAGGAATGGAGGTCTGAATAAAAATAAAATAACTAAATATGATTTTTAATTCTCACAGCTGATATTTACAGCATTACATTTTTCATCTCCACTATTACTCTTTTTATTTAACAGTGTGCGCAATATTGAATGTCTATTTCAACTCTAATTAACGTCCTTATTAAAACGTGTTCAGTCTATCTGTTGCCACCATTTGTAACGTATTTCACTTGCGCATCTAGTCCAATAGTCCAGTTGCACTCTTCACTGCTTGTTAATTCAACTACTGGGCTCGGAGACCTGTCACACTTTTTTATTGTTTGCCCTAACCATCTGGAAGGTTCAACACACCCCGAGTCACACTGAGAGAACAAGGTCAGTAATCCAGAGTGTTCTTCAGATAAACTCAAACAATCAGTACAACCAGCCTCAGCAGCATGTGCCGCAAAAATAATTATTATGTTGTATCGCTTTCTTTAACAGACACGTGACCACCGGCCTATCACTTGCGTGTTCATTCAAAACATTGCTTTGACTTGCTGCAGCCACTATAAGATAACTGCTGTCCTTCANGGCCTATCACTTGCGTGTTCATTCAAAACATTGCTTTGACTTGCTGCAGCCACTATAAGATAACTGCTGTCCTTCGCTTCCACTTGCTCGGGGACGCGAAGCAGCAGTGTGTAACAATGAGTTCATTTGTATCTAACATGCTAAAATGAAAGAAGGTGCCTAATAAAATGGGGCATGATTGAACACCAAACACAGTTATCAAAGTTTATAGGTTTTAAAAAATCTGTTCCGAAAAAGGCCCTGAAAGCTTTCATCAATTTTTGACAAAATGTTTAAATGCAGAGATTCGTGTGAAGCAATGAAGTTAGACCAAAACCTAACAATTTAAAATTTACTAGGGATTATAAAAGTAACTTTTTGAACTACATTTAACATGAGAGCTACAATTACATTTGCGTTCACAAATATATAGGCTATNGGCCTATCACTTGCGTGTTCATTCAAAACATTGCTTTGACTTGCTGCAGCCACTATAAGATAACTGCTGTCCTTCACTTCCACTTGCTCGTGTGGGATGCGAAGCAGCAGCGTGTAACAATGAGTTCATTTGTATCTAACATGCTAAAATGAAAGAAGGTGCCTAATAAAATGGGGCATGATTGAACACCAAACACAGTTATCAAAGTTTATAGGTTTTAGAAAATCTGTTCCGAAAAAGGCCCTGAAAGCTTTCATCAATTTTTGACATAATTTTTAAATGCAGAGATTTGTGTGAAGCAATGAAGTTAGACCAAAACCTAACAATTTAAAATTTACTAGGGATTATAAATGTAACTTTTTGAACTACATTCAACATGAGAGCTACAATTACATTTGCGCTCACAAATATATAGGCTATTCGCGGAATGAAGTGAGCACTTTTTGAACCCCTCTCATTTGGAGTAATAGTATTTTTTATATATATATATATATATATATATAGTGATATTAGACGTTAACTTTCAAGTCTGGTGTAATAAATACACTGTGTTTATTACTTACATGGCAATATTTATTTTAAAAAGTGGTGACAGGATAAAAAGAAGGCTGATGCAGTAACTAGGGTCTCAAAAGGGCTCGCTTTATCGTGAACAGCCTATACGGCAGTTATGCTCCTAAATTGGCTGTTTCCAAATATGCATGAAGGATCTCTCAAGATTTTCAGAGCAATATTAGTTAAACTTCCTTAAGCGAAAGTATTTTATTGGCTCTCCGTATCCTCACATTTGCCATTTGATGCATGTTCTAGCAAAAAAGTTTGACATATAAATAGAGCTTAAGCCCCAATCATGCCCGGTACTTAACATCTTCCTGTCCTAATTCATATTCTTGCAATAACTGTATAAGTAGTTCATATTTTGGCACACATGAGTGCGTAAGTGACATTGAGAGTCACAGAATACATATCACTGCCTTTTCACACAAAGCACTCCATGGACGGGAACTTTTTAATGGCATAAATTACAGAGAAGTGGTTACATAAGCACGTTACTTAATTATCATGGTATCTTGGCATAGAAGTTTTTTGAAATTTGTCCTAAAAATGTTCAGGTTAACATTTAGCCTCTAAAGCATGATATGGCCCATCTCATATAAGTTGGTGAGATTCTGACAGTCAGTGAGTGGCAATTGATGTATACTAAACAAAGTGCCATTTACAAAATCCTGTATCAGCTGATGCACAAACGAACCAAAGATTGTATTACGTGGACTATTCTGAGTGCACTGCCGACGCACATTAGACAAGAAGAAAATACGAGATAAGAAAGAGTTCCTAGATTAATTAATACATTTTACTTTACGAGGTCACAAAAAAGTGGTTGTTAGTGTTACAAACTAAACTTTGTGATAAAGTAGTAATGTATAGGTAAAATTAAATGCACAATAAAACGATCTGTATCTAAATTAAACGCAACTTCAAAACCTTTTTCACATTGTATCCCCCCTCTCTAACCTTGCTTTCCATACGTGCTTGATATTTATTCCAAAAGCATACAAAAATATTGCATAATTATGTTGAATTATTTTTTTAAATAATTTGATGAAATATGTTTTAACTTTGTGTGTTTCCGAGCCAGTAATAGAACAACAGTAAACTATTAAAAATACGCTATTTATTGAGCAATGCAAACAGCTCACACCTCAGTCTGTCATGCCGTGCACCATCTATCGGCTCTTTCGCGAAGCATTACCAGCCAGAGAATAAAAGCTTTCATGCCAACAAATTTACGAACAGATACCAATAGTTTTATTTTTCTTCTAGCTCTGCGTGATTTTTAAAGTAACATATATTTCGTGTACAGCGATTTTGAGTACTAGTAATTTCTATTCTGCGTAAATTGTTAGTCTACGTAAATTATACGCCATATTTTCCTGAAAACCTGTTTCCTTGTTTCCGTGTTGTAATATATTGTGTTTATAAAACAAAGAAAGTGAGACACGCGTGAATAGTTTTCAAGCAATTCTAACGTTATTCCACATCACATATTTCCAACTCAAACTGTTCAGTATCGGTAATAGCAGAATTAGTGCATTGCAATCAATAGTCGTCGGCGATTTGTTGGAGAATAAAAGTGCGTTGTTAATCAAATTTCCCGAATTACTTTTAGTTTGTTATATTAGATATGACGACCAAAGTGTGATGATAGGTACGTCTTGCAAATGTTAACCCAAATTCACTGTCTCGAACAAATTAAAAAAAGAGTTAGCAAATGTTAAATTTTTTGCAATGTTTTATATTTTTACTTTTATAAACTGCTAATTTTTTTTTAGACAGACGTCAGTCTAAAATGTCTTAAAATTGGTTTAGCATTACAGTACAATGGCAAGTGGATTAGCTGACAGCGTGTTGATAAAAAATACAGCCTCCGCTTGACACACCAGCTGATGGCGAAAGGATACATAAACTAAAAGTAAACATTGGCACTACTTTCGTTGAAATGTCAGAATCCCGCCAACTTACATGAGACAGACAATACCTATAGGTTTTATTATTTTAGAATGTCCCACACATTTGAGGTAGGCCCAAACAAAAGCATAAGCCTCAAAAATGTAAAGTTATTTTGAAGTATTACATTATTGGTGTTTCTATTTTGATGTGACAAAATAAAATGTTTTTAAATTTCAATAACAAAGTATAAAAACACGTTTCTGTGTTACAGTAAAAAACATGTTTCGTGAAACTTAACCGCAATCTCTTGTTGGTCATACATGTATTGTCTTTCAAATGAATATTAAAAGGTTACGAATTATGCCAGCGCAATACAATAACAAAACAACATACATTTTCTTAATGCAGAAATGATTTTAAGTCTGAAGTAGGGGATGTATAGGTAGGGCTAGTGCGGAAAGCGTGGGTAACTGTACGTACTCCAGCTCGGACTTTATAACACGCTTGCATATCATAAATACTCCTAACAAGAAGACACTAACAAAAATGCCCTTGACATAAGTTACAAAACCATAGCTAAAACTACAAAAAAAATAACACTACACTTCTGATGGGGCAACATTTATTTATAACTAAAATTATGTAGAGCAGCTTTCAAAATATTGAATCAAGTTTAGAGTGATAAAAAAAAAGTGCAGCTTTTAAATAAATTGAAATTTGAATTTAAAAAATTAATGAAATTCAAAGAATAGACTGGCACTGTAGTAAATAATTTAACTTTAATGTCTCTTCAAAATAGTTTTCTCTCACACTTAATTAAAATGAAATATTTAAGAAAATTAGCTTTGCTCAATTTCTTAGTAGAACATGATTAATTTTTACGCTCAGCTATATAAAGGCAAATCACTAAGAAATATTAAAATAGCTTGTTAGAGATCACCAGTGAAAATTATGAAAGTTTTTGACAACAAATTGCAAAAGAAATATTTAAATCTCAGTACTCAAAGATAAGACGTAGCACTTATCTGGTTCGTAGTCTCGAGGCGCGATGTTTCTTAATCCTTTCCTGGCAACATAAAATAAACATCATGCCTCTGTAGAATGTTCGGGTCTGTAGCTGGAACACACAGGATCAACTCAAGAGTCTTGAGGTAGGTACAAGTCCTGGGTACATACATTCACACGCGTCACGCTTTGTTTTTCACTAAGAACATTTACAGGTAACATTAAAATCTCCCGAAGAAAAAATCTGAACGCACGCGTAACCAACCCACTATGGTCTCTGCATGGAAACAAGCAACAACATGTAAAGTGACGTCAAGAGGTGTATCATCATGGCGTTCATTTTTTCTACACAAAACCGTAGTCCTTCTTAAAATGTGTTATTCTCTAACTATACAAGCAGAAATAAAGAACCAAAGCGCAATCCTTAAAATGTAACATACTGTCACTTGGTAACTAGTAAAAGTAAAAGGAAATATTGCTATTTCCACTTGGAGGGTATGGAAGGTTAGAAGACAATAACACTGGCCAAAAACTAGCTTACATTATTAAAGTACATTTGCACAGATTGTTGCCTGTTTTAATTCTGTGTTGATGTAGAGTATACTAAGAATGATAGTGTGTTTGTACTTAGGACACCAAATATCTGTGGTAGTGAGTGATATGCGCCACTTTTTGAGTAATTGTATGCAACTTAGTGCACATTATTAAACACACTTACAGAGGTACTAATACATGTGTGTGTTTCAGACATTGGTGTTTTTAAATGACACTAATATTTTTATGTAATTTTATTCTAGTGGCAACAGTATTTCCACTAAATTCAACATGATTACACACGTACAGTATTATTATTCTTTTATTTTATGTATCAAAGTTAAAAAAAACAAGGCAAATTACCAAGCAATTGTACTTACACGTCCCTTTGTGTTGTTAATTCACATGTACAATAAAGAAGAAAATACTCTGTTTATGTTTTTTTTATTCCCGCCATAGAAAGCAATTTTAACTACCTACAATTTTTATATGGTAAGAAACACAGACAGTCAAACACATAAACACACACATTTCAAGTAGGGATTCACACTCGTTTCCTCGATACCCTCGATTATTGAATAATCATATAATTGAGTATCAGAAGTCCAAGAATCAAAGCAACAAAAACCAATTACTACAAATACATAACCTATCATCTCTCAAAAACGGTTTAAAATTACTTTATTTATGCCAGTAAATGAATCACTCTTGGAAAATGATTTTATGCTTGAAAATATGAGATTCTGAAATAATCTGAAAATAAAACTGTCCTGGCCGTGCTCAAATTTACCATTTAGTATATTAGTGTTTAGTAGCTTCAGTTTGGTCGCGATTTGGTAGTTTTGTTTTTAGCAAGTTTTGTTACATACTAAAAACTGGGGGTGTGCGGGATCCCGAACTTCGGGAAAAACGTTCTGAATTCAAAATTATTTTCTTGTTAGGCGGGAAATAAATTTTCCCAGATATTTCCGGGAAAAATTTATGTTCGCGTCTGTATGTGTTGTTCTAACTAAAATGCAAGTCTGGTTTCGTGCGAGAAGCTTTGTATCGACTCTTTACATAAGCGATTATGATTTAATGAATCTGATATTGTCGAGAAAGTTTAGATTCTTCCTCTTATTTCACAGATTTTGAAGATCGTTTCATAAAATAAAATAAAAATTCTGCATCCTATATTATGTAATGTTAACACTACATATTTATTGCCAAAATTAATTAAAACTGGTTGCAAACTTGTCTTATATGTGAGAGACGTCTATAAGTTGCAAGTATCAATTGCTGGTTGATATGGGATGCGAGTTTTGATATACATAACCTAAACATTAATGTAAAAATTAGCTACTATACAAATGCTTAATTCGACTCCAAATGTTAACTATTTTACTGAGATCTAACATGGTGTTTTTTAATATGGGTTTTGTTAAAACGGTTCATAACACGCCAGCTAATTGTGTTTGTTTTTTGTTTTAGAATGTGTTTGTTTTTAATTGTGTGTTGTGCTCACTCGACGCCGGGACGTTTACGTACTATAAACATAGCAAATTTGCTATGTGAAAAAATATAATTAATTTTCTTAGCTACTTTTTATTTCGTTATCAATAGAGGTATTAGCTTTGTTAGCATACAGATTCTGTATGTTGCATTCATAACCTGCCCGATGCTACTTGGCTGTGATTGCAATTGCACTACGTGATTCAAAGTGTGTGTGTTCACGGACGTTATAACTTCCACTGAAAGTTAATTTGAGTAAATTTGTGTCAATGTACACCCATTTTACTGCCAAAAATGCTATTCTTGCAAACTTTTTAATAATTTCATGTGTTTGTGATAATTTATCATGTCGATTTAGGTTTGGAAATATTTTCGAATTAACTATGTGGACGAAACATATGTGTTTATATATATTCATTTATATAAATATATGTGCATGTTCTCAATATTATCTCATATGCCTCTTATGAACTTTTTGGAATTTCATATGAATATGCTCCCACTGTTCGTGTTATATTATTTGTTAGTAATAGGCCTACTACTAATGTAGGCCTAGTTTAAATAATTAAATTTCACACCCTCCTATATAGTATTTAGTTCTGTAAAGTAATTGTCTATAACTAAAAGAATCACGATTTTTGGAATCGAGAGTGGTATCGTCATCAAGATTGAGATTCTAAAAAAAAAAAGTGGAATTGTTACATCCCTAATTTCAAGTGGAGAATATTGATGTCTTATTGTGCCAAAATTTAGCAACTTTTATTGCATTTGCGTCAATCAAGGCATTGGGTGAATCTTGCTAGAAATAAATTTCACTGCGGCATGTAGCTTGTGGAATGTACCTCTGTGCAATACACAACACTGATGCCACTTTAAATTACCCAATTTCTGGTGCCCGAGCGCACGTTCAATCATTTACACATCAACATGTTCTCTTAATGTTCAAGTTGTGTGTAAAGCAGCACTGTAGCAAAATCTCATGAAACTGGAAGAACACTATCTGTATTGCGAAAATAGATGCCAGAAACGTCACTACGTGCTCTACATAAGCCAGCGCGCAAAAGCAAAACCTTCAGTATGAGAAGCAGTGGAAATGGGAGGTTGGGTCGCTCGGCGCTCTGCAGCTGCCTGTTGACAAAATCTATTGTGCTTCCTTCTAGCGGGAGCCACACGAACGCTATTGCAGTTGGCTGTGGGGGTCATTCCGTGTTAAATCTATAAATAGTCCAAGGAGTTCTAATAATTAATAATAATTAAAGCAAAGATAATGATAAGTTATTTAAATGTGACTTATTTCTTGTGAGTTCAGACAGTGCGTAGGTTAACCAATCACACAACACTTAACACACGTGGGTTTGTGTATACCAGGACTATAGTAAAGGAGAACAGGAGTATAGGATGGCCCTTTCTTAGTTTTTCTATGTTGGCCCCCAAAACCCTGTGGGCTTCAATAAACGTACTTAGCATGTATTTGCGCCCCACATACTCACAAGTGCCTGGCTCTGCCTCCTAATACAATCTTTCTGAATCAGCCCTTGAATCACGTAATAATAGTTTTGGCTTGTAAGAGGATGGACAAAAATAAATTTTGTGTTGAAGCGATGTTAGCGTCGCTAGAACCTAAAGACAAAAGTAGAGGATACAGGACAGAGAATTCAAGCTTTTAATAACTGGTCAGTCATTTTCAGCTGGATGGTGATGAAAAATATCCATGCTAGTCAGTGGGTGGAGCAAACTCTTCTTTGACAAAATAACTTTTTCATACTTCTATATTTCATAATATACCAGTCGGAAACATGCAAAACTATTATTGGGTTGTTACATTTCAGACAAATCACAAATCTACAATTATCACTTTGGGTGCCGTTTTTAGCATTGCAAATTAAATTCCAGTTGAATATTTCAAATCAATTATACATAGTCATTTTCAATTTCTGAAATATTTTTATAGAGTTCTTCTTCCAACGAAATTAGTACAATTATCAATTAAATTATTTTCAAATACATTTTATTTATAACAAAAAACTTTGTTTCAATAAAATTAACTTCTCTTATGTTATGATTTTATAATTTTTTCCCTTAAATACAACACTTACCTTTAATACATCCTAATTTTAAAATTTTTTTCTAAATTCAAATTATTGTATCTATAAAAAATTATATAGAATTATCTTACTAATGTATTTTGTAAATGGTCTTCTGTCTTTTATTAATTTTCTTTCTTTTCTTCCTACATCCTACCTTTTTAATTTTTTGGCCCCTTTCCTTTCCTTTTTCCTTATTACTTTTCTCATGCAGTACTTCAATTTTCCTCTCTTCATTTCATTCCTGACCCAACTTTAACGTTCTTTTTTCTTTTCTTATTCCTCATTCCTCCTTAACTTACCCTTACAGTACTTCAACAAGCTTCTTTCCTCTATTGAGAATTTATCCCTCTTTTTCTGTTCCTTTTTCTCAAAATTTTTTGGTATGTGCCTCAAAAAAATTTGCCCCTATTGTTTTCTTTAATCTTACCCTATTTCTAACGGGTTCTGTTTTTTATCACCCTTTTGACTGTCTTTCTCACCTTGTGTGCACATTCACAGTTTACCCATCCCATTTTCTGTTTTCTTAACTTATTTTAAAACTATTGTTGTTCCATTTTACTTCCCCACCCCCAAATGATTTCAGCATTCCTGTACTTGTTTATTTATTTAATTGGCTCGCTATTTTTATTTTTTCCCACTACACTTTCAAAAGCTACAATTTCATCAGAAGAAAAAACATTCTTATCATCTAGTGATATATACCCTTGTTTGCATAACTGATTATACTTTGTCTCACAATGTTGTTTACATTCTTTTCTAATTCCCATAATTTCTTCCCTCAAATTCTCTATAAGTTGTCCTATTGCTGGACTTTCTCTGAAAACCTGTTCTACCTTTTCCAAATTTTCCTCTGTACCCTTTACCGGACCTCCTAAAATTTGTATTTTTCTCTCTTGTTCACTTACTTTTAACCCACTTTTTTTTTTTTTTTTCAATTCCACCTGTGTTTTTGGAGATATTTTCAAGATTTTCAGCTATTCTTTCCTTTAACTGAAGTTGTCCAACCTGCGCTGTATCTATATTTTGTTGTAATTCCCTATGGTTTTGTTTAATTTGTTCTACCCTTGTTTCACAAGTATGAATTTTCTGTTTCCCTACTGGTATGTGTGATTCTGCTTCATTAAAATTCTATTTTCAAATCTTTCTAATTTTTTTTTCTAGGCCCTCACTAACTGTTTGCATTTTTTCCTTAACGATCTCACTATCAGTTTGCAATTTTTTCTGCATTGTTTTGATTTTTTTTTAATATTTGCAATTTTTCCTGCATTTTTTTTTGTTTTTCCGTAATAACAAAGCTAAAGTATTTACCATATTAATTGTTTGTTTTTCGACTGTAATTTCCTGTTCAAATCCTAAGAATTTCATCTTTTTCTCCTCGCTCTATCGCTCATTGTAAAACATAAAAATAAAATTTTTTGCCAGTATGTACTTAAATCATTTTCTCTTCTAACCTGTAAAACATAAAATAAATGTTTTTCTTCTTGTTTGAGCGGGTTCCCGGAATTCCATAATGCCCTGCATTGATGAAAATATTGTAACATTCGGCACTTGTTACCTGGCCGATGTTACGTTGCCACAACTAGCTCGAGGAGAACACGAGACTCAGTGAATGGATGCCGATTAATTAAGAAAGAAGTTCCAGAGTATTTTGTTATATATGTTTATTTAACTATTGAAGTTTCACAGTTCTCATACGAATTGCCAGTATGCAGAGTACGAACCTCTCACAGATAAATATAAAAATACAGACCAGCGCCACAGTCATTTACAGAATATTAATGCTTCAAAACTTGCATCGAAATAAATATAAAATGTGTCAACCTCCCACACCGGCAGAGAAATAAAATAAAGTCTAGTGGCCGATGTGGGGGTTATCGTCTCACACGACGCGACCTGGACGACCATTGTTTGACGGAACTGAAGGGCGCCTGCCCTCGCCGCCGACTGACTCAGAAGCACTGCTCGAAGGGCGACAGACAGACGCATCTTTTGTGCTGCCTATCGCCCCCCTCTCCTGAGATAAGGGCCTGGCCACGCACGCTTTCCACTCGTTATCGACACTGCTCCGCAGGAACTAATACTGCCGATGTCAACATACAGATAAACTTCGTTGTACACACTAAAACTGCGCCGGAGGAACTAAAACTGCCAACGCCGTCAGTACGACGCAGCCTGAAAGTATCTAATTAATGCTGACGCTTAACAAAACTCCAACTTTCGAAACGAAACGGTAAACGGACTCCTGATAAAACGTTGTGTAACACCTTTTGAGTAGAAGCCTCACTGACCCCCTTCGTGAGCGCCTACCAGTTGACACATGTCATGAGGCACCTGGACAGCCAGAACGGATCGCAGTTACACGTGTCAAGGTTGTGCCGAGTAAGAGCTGGCATATCGCCGGAGCACCCGGAAAGTGCTACGTACATACGTAGGAAAGCGGGAGAAATCGCAGAGCCAAGCAAGAGCACCTCTAGCTTCACGCCTGAGAAAACGGCTGACCAATTGAAAGTGGGGATCACGAATACTCCTCACCCCTACCACCCTTGTAGCCAAACCGCGGAAAAATTAGCTGAGATGGTAAATTCAAGGGGCAGTTCACCACTTCTCCCGCCCCCGAATCTTCACGAACCATGGCACGTGGCTGAATGGCTTTGTACTGAAGGCAACCACCTTCCCCCAATAAGAGAGGCACGTGCAGAGACTTAGGGAGGGAGGTTGGAGAGCATATAAGCGAATTTACAAGAGAAGGGGGAAACAGTTCATTATCACCGCGCCAAGGGAAGAGTTGCGTCAAGGAATCGCGAGAGGACCTGAGAACTAGCCCAGAACAGCAGTCCAGTGAGACGACACCAAATGCGGGCCTTTTCCAAGGCCGCCCACAGCGCCGGAGCTCATCCCCACCTGACATCATACCAGCACCAACAGCAGAGTAGTTAAGTATCAAGTCGCCGCCCAGAGAAGCCCCCCTCCACCACAGCCAAATTAGAGTACCACACCTCAGAAGTGTTGCTGTATGTTGTTTTTGTTCAAACTCGAGACAATATAATTATCCAGTTAAGTGAAACGTCAAAAGACTACCTTATTGAAATACCCTCAACCTTCTAGGCACCTTATAGTCTATGCCTGGAGGAATTAACTACGACCCTATAAACCACCTATATTCCACAGGTGGGGAATAGCATCAACGTAAACAGCAGACGTCTGCCGGATAAACAAACTATCACGGGAAACGCGCCACCATGGCTTTAAACTGAAACCCGATAAAAAATATTACTAAGCTTGGCAAAGCTTAAGAAAAACAAAAGAAATTTAAACACGTGTCCCGAAAATCAAGAATATTGCATCATTACAATATGTTTATCTTTTGTCAACATATTTTCGTAGTTCTCAGAATACCTCAAGTTACCACATTTCAGCTCAAACTAGTTATTTAATAACTTACCAGTGTAAACAACCTCACTCATATCCTTAATTTGCCAGTGCATTAAAAGGCAAAAATTCATAACAACAAAGAGTTTTGATCAGAAACGGTACAGCTCTAACAACAAAGGAATAAAAGTTAAAGGAATGACTTCAAATGAGTAAGCATATTATGTCGAGGAAATAACCACTTCATATGGGAATGTAAATTATTCACAATTTTGGCATAAAATATTTGAAGTTCAAATGTGAATAATTTTTAATTTACTGTTGGCAACTATTTCAAATTTTTGAATATTCACACACCTCTAGTTGATTAATAGTTGCAGCTTTCTTGCCCACCACACAGAAGTAATACATCATAATGCTAGTGGAGAGTTAGTTATGTTATAGCATTCGTTTGATTTCTGATGATAATATGACTAGCTGTGCCCGTGGCTCCGCTCGCGTGGACTACAAAATTATTGTTTGAGTTTTTTTTATATATAAATTTCCTCCCCCACTCCTGCCCGCCGCCAAAGGCTCTCCACGTCTGCGTACAGTCAACCGACTCGCGGAAAATTACTTTTTCACAAAACTTTTGATATCTCTTAAAAGTATAGGTGCGAATTGTCTGTTGTATGGGGAAACAACAGCTCGAATTTTACGTATTTATTTATTGAGAAATTAAATGGTAAAAGCGTGTATTAGTATTTTCTGTTATAGGTGTGTGTGTATGTATGCTACCGCGGAGTTTACAACAGGATATTGTTCCATCTTTAACGGTTTGGACAGTGTATTGCAAGAGAACGTGCTGGCTTCAAACTTTTTTCCGACTTGATTCACTATTATTCACTGCTTATTCCTTATGTTACTTTACGTAACAAAATATATACTAAAACCTGGCCAGAGAACATGGCTGTGAATTAAAAAAACTCTTAAATCTGATACATGGTTCTTGAGTGATAAGCGCACTAACAGACAGAGAGACGTTGAGTTTTATAATATGTATGGATACTCAGGGGCATAGGAAGCAAAAATTTGGGGGATGTGGGGGCAATGTAGAGAATGCACTCTTTCACATCCCTTTTATCCTATTACAGTTGCATATCTCATGGATTTATTTGGAAATTTCTTCGTAGGTACCCAAAATGATTAATACTATACTGTATTATACGACAGGGAGGCCCTAAAAGAGCTTAATAACCGGTTTCCAAACTTGTCGGGCAGAGAGAGAAGTTCAACAAACCAAAAAATATGTTTTTTTTCTTTGCAAATTATTATAAAAAAAACATTATGCTATGGACTACTTATAATGTTACAGTGGCTGTACCTTTATCATAAGAATCTTGTAGAGCATGGTGAATATTTTCAACTGAGTATACCCAGTACACTAATGAGCAGTTGAATTAGAGATACTGCCTAGTTGCCTGTAGTGCCCCCTTCTTGACCTGATGACAGTGGGATGTGGCATGGCATGGACTTGTAGACACTTGGAGCATTCGGGAGGTGCATTTATCCATGACCACTGCACAGCCTCCCCACAATCCACAGAGATTGATTTGGAGCAAGATCCACTGGGTGCATATCCCTTTTGACAGCATCTCAGATGTGCTTGATAGGATTCAGGTTGTGTGACCTTAGCTGCCAGGCAAGCATAGAGTTCATGGAGGATCATCAACCCACTCTGTCACAATTCAAGAGCGGTGGGCCATTGCATTGTCTTGCTGTAAATACTGGTGTCTGTATCCCTTGCTGGTGAGGGACAATGGCGCGTGTACCATGCCAAAATACCAGATCATTTAACTTTCATTTTTTTCAGCAATGATTTGTAGAAACATTTTTGTTTTAGTAAGATATAACTATAGAATTTATTTGTTCTGTTCAGATTTGTTATGTCCTGTACTTCATGCAACATATCAGTTTTAATATTATTAATGTATTGATAATTTTATTTCCAGGTTGGACAGGTTCCAGTGCCTGTGTCTACTCAGGTGCAAAATAACACATTTGATGTACAACCCCCAGCAAAAAAGTTGAAGCAGGAGGGTAAGTGTTTGGATGTGTTCCATGCTTGTCAATCTCACCATTCACTCTGCCAGCATGGTGTCAAGTTAGGTGGCATAGTTCACTGCTATGCCTGTGGCTAGAAGTTTTATTTTAATTGGTCTGGCACTAAGAATTGCGTATGAGCAATCGAGAGACTGTGGTGACATTGAGAACAAATAAAATTATCAACGGTGTTGCTTGATTGGGAATGCATACTAATACCCATTTGTCTTTCTTTGTTTCTGAGTTGTTACAGGGGACTCCAAAGCCAAAAGCACAAGTGATCCACTTACTTAAACTGCTGGTGGAGTTTGCTCATCAGGGTGGGGTGGGGTGGGCGATCAAAAAGTACATAATAGAGTGATTGTAAATTTCAGTGCTCGTACCAAGGTGTAATTGACCCATGCTACAGTTTGAACACATTGCAGAGGGCATTTGACAAATTAAAAATCTACATCTGTAGACATACATATTTATGGAGTAAGTGTGATCCCATGAAAATACCATTGGCTAGCATGAAATGGGAAGAAAACTATTTGCTATGAACTTTGGGTTGCCAATTGTTGTGCAGATGTTGTAAAATTTATTCAGTAGTCATCTTTTTCATATTTTAATTATGATGTAGTGCTCTGACAGTGAATGTTACAGCATAAATGTGGTGACATTGATGTGTGCACAAGTATATGCATTTAGGTGTGTGTGTGTGTGTGTGTGCATTCATGCATGTGTGTGTTTGCATGTCTGCGTGTGTGTTGAAATGCATGTGATTACAGGTACATGTACACACACATTTGTGTTGTCTAGCAGTTGTTAGCATTATGAAGATAAACAAGTGCGAAGTTGTTTTGATAAAATTATAATTGATGCAACACTGTGTTTTGTAATGTTGCAGACACTCGAAGAGAGAGTGCGAGAAAAGTTGTTGGAAAATGCATTGTAGTAGTGGCAAGTTTGGTTGGTGAAATTTTTTTCCCATCCTCCTCTCCCATACCTTTTCCCAATTTTAAAATTACCATTACTAGAATAACATTGGCAGTGACTGTTGAATCATTAAGAATTCAAAATTACTTATCATTGGAACAAACTTTACAGTCATTCCATTTCTGTTTGCTCAAGAATTAAATTGTTGGTGCACACATTCTCTGATTTTGTTGTTCATAATCTCCCCATTACTTTCCCTTTTTAATCTACACTTAACAGTACATACTTGCCAACTATGATTTTTCCATAATTTTATGGAAAATCTGCAGGTCTTGTGTTTTAACTGCGCAGCTGATATAGGATCATAGGGAAAAATGCCAGAATTACAAGCCATAATTGTGAAGATAAAAATTCTTAATGGATATTCATGTGCAGAGTCTTAAAATGTTCTGTAAGGTTCAAAGTTTTAGACCTACCTTGGTACATTTCGATATGGATGCCATTTGTAGCTCTACAGATGTCTATACAGTATTCTATCTCCTACCATATCTTCTAAATGGTGTCTGGAGTTATAGTTGCAGTGACTGCAGCGATCCTCTCTTTAAGGTGCTGGATGTTCTTTATCTTCTCCGTGTACACAATGTTTTTATCCTCGTGAAAAAAATTCCAGTGGTGGTAGGTCTGGGCTGTGAGGTGGCCAGGGAATTAATGCACCCTTTCCAACCCAGGCATTTGGGTACCTCGCATTCAAAACATCACGAACAAGGGGACTGAAATCAGGAGTGCCATTGTGCATGAAAATGAACCCTATGCTACATTTATACCCAGCATTCAAGCTGTGGAAATACAGTAAGTCAATGTACACAACATTAGCAATGGTGCTTTCACTGAAGAAGTGACAAACAACACGATTGTACAGCAGTTTGCACCAGACGTTAACCTCTGGTGACTCGCAAACATTTTCATTAATCTCCATCAGTGGCTGTGAACCCCAAATGTGATATTTAGGTTGATTAACACATTCATTCACATGAAATGTTGCTTCGTCACCAAAAGAAACTGGCTGTAGGAATATTTCATTACCATCAATGGTGTTGAGTATAAACTTTACAAATATATATATTCTCTCCCTCCCCCTCTTATCTCTCCCCCACCC
>NQII01004681.1:100565-130392 GCA_002778355.1 Clitarchus hookeri
TCTCCCCCTCTCCCCCCTCACTCCCCCTCACTCTGGTCCGCTTTAATTTCTTGCAGCAACTGAATCTTGTAAGTATGGAGCCTGAAGAATTTGCACAGGACATTTTGAATGATAGTTCTTGGAATCCCTTATGTTAAACTTGGAGCAATTGATTTTTCAGGGCTTCTAATTCAGAACTGCCTTAAAACTAGCCAATCTCACTGTTCTAGCCACTGATTCCAAGCCTTGTCATCTGTAGGTTTTCTTGTGGGTCTAAACCTTGCCACTTAGGTTGCACTGCCATATTGGAATTTAGTTTGGCATACAACATAAACCATTTCTTATGTTGAACAGTGTACATCCTGCCATGCACCAATTCACACTGGTAATGGTGCGAACAGTCACCCCACTCACACTTGTGCACACTGTTCTTAGTCTCACAATTAAAAAAAACTTTCATACATGTATATCCATTAAGATCTTTTGCTATGACAGTTTGTAATCCTGCCATTATTTTTGGATGATCCTGTATTTTATGCACAATTTCCTGCACTGCATCAGTCACGTGTATTGAAATAAGGGCAATATACATTTTATATATATCGGATATCCCAGACCTACCGTACCACTCCTTTTTTTCAAATGGTGCATCAAAGTTTTTTCAGGTAAAATGTGTTTTTTGGAAAACCTTTAAGGACAAATTGAGTGGTGAACCTTACATTGCCTGGAATCTGCTGCAAACTGGAGGAAACTAAGTGAACTTCAGAATTTCTAATTGGAAGATGGTACAAAATTAGTATTGTTGAATAGAGTTTGTAAAACTGACCATTTTTTGTCTGGAAAGTTTTTTGTTTGTTTTGCCATTTTGAAGATATCAAAATATTCTCTGGCACTCCCAATGTTGCAATGCGCCACGCCACACCACGCCAGGCCAAAAGAGGCGAGTGGGAGTTGATGCTAGATAGCATCATGTACTTGCATTTCCTCTCTGCTTGTGCCATTCCTCGTGTCGTCGAACAAGAGGCATTTTGGCTGTACGCACACTGTAAAAGGTTTCTAGCATGGTTTTTAATTGTTAGTTATTCATGCAGTAATGGTGTATTCTAATGAAGAGATATTTGATATGCTTATGGTGCTCTGAGAACGTCACCAGAATTACCGACAAGCAGAGTGGGATTATCCAGGGAGATAACCAGATTTTCCATGCCAGTTACATATTTGTCAGCAATTGGAAGCATGGATTCTCAATAGTGGCCAGATGCAACCGACCCACAATTGTAAAAAATCAAGTCAGAATATGTGTTGGAGATAATAGTAGTTCAGATATTCTTACAATAAATCTGGATACACATCTCTATACTCAACACATCGGATCCTGGGGTGAGCAGAATTACTATGGTACTACCACATTCATGACCATCAGGCATCAAGAAAGATTATTTCCAGACAAGAATCGCCCTCTGCAACTGTTTTTTAAATCCAAATCTGAACTCTCCGACTATCTTACTGTGAACTGATGAAGCCACTTTCAAATCTAATGGGGATGTAAATATCCATAATACTCACTATTGGTCAGTAAGAATTCCTCATTAGTTACGTTAGCAAGACAACCGGCACATTTGGAGCCTGGTGTGGACTCGTCTATGATCAAGTTATTGGACCTTATTTTTTTGATAAACAATTAAATGGTGAGTGGTACTATGAATTTCTGCAATATGTACCGATTGAAGTTTATAGATGATGTTCCATTAACAACACTTGTTAATGTGGTTGTAACAGGATGGATACCTGGCCCATTTTTCCTTGAACGCCAGGCGTACTTTAAATCAAATTTTTCCCAACTCCCCTTCATTTTGACGTGTCCCTTGGGGGACACGTCAAAGGCACTGTGTATCAACAGTATCCTACAACAAAGACACTGTGTATCAACAGTATCCTACAACAAAGACACTGTATCAACAGTGTCATACAACAAAGACACTGTATCAACAGTATCCTACAACAAAGACACTGTGTATCAACAGTATCCTACAACAAAGACACTGTGTATCAACAGTATCCTACAACAAAGACACTGTATCAACAGTGTCCTACAACAAAGACACTGTATCAACAGTATCCTACAACAAAGACACTGTGTATCAACAGTATCCTACAACAAAGACACTGTGTATCAACAGTATCCTACAACAAAGACACTGTATCAACAGTGTCCTACAACAAAGACAGTGTCCTACAATGAGAGATGAAATGAAAGACCAAATTTGGGCAGCATGTAGAGCTGGTGTCATCTGTGTTGCCACAAGGTAATGGCAGGTGAAACCTGAACCATACACTGCTCTTGCACAGGTTGTTCAACATACTATTCAGTCAATCATTTGCTCGCTCTTGTATTGATCCAATGTCGCTGTTCCACCCGGATGCAGTGCCCGTACATTTACAGTACATACTGGCGAAGGTGGTGACCAAAACAAACTGACATCTGTGGCTGGTTGTTCGCAAGTGCCTGCAAAAATAATATGTACCTCTCCAGCACCTAGCTACAAATGCAGCATCAAGCTAACATTTTAAAACCTTGTCATAATGGAAGGTCTAAAAAATACGTTTGTTCATCTGCATTTGATGGCTTACTACAAGAATATCTTTTCCTACAGAAAAATACAGCGATAATGTATATATATTTACAAATGTGTGTTTTTATTAAACTGTATTTTAATTAATATGTGACTATTAGTCATGATGAACGATGTGCTACCGCGTGTAGCAGTTTTCAATATGGCGAGCGGCATTGAATGTTTTATCAACATATTCAAGCTGCCATTTTGTGACGCAGATTACGCATTTGTATAAATACGTTATCTTTGATTTTAATAAAAGCAATCCCTTTTTTATCATACAACTCAACAACTTAACTTTCATGCAATTTTTGGGTTACCAAATATTTTTGTACCTTAATTTAAATCAATAGTTACTTTTAAGAACCCAAAATGTGTAAAAGTTGTCTTCACTGGCAAGTACAGTATATGCTTGCGGTAGCACTAATTGCATTGTCATCGTATAATAAAGGGCATATTTCAAACTTTGGGTCTGATTTTTAGATAGAAAATTAACTTTATTTGCTAGAGATGGGCTGATTAAAAAAAATGAGGGGAAGGTGTGGTGTACCTTGTGGTGTTCCATGCTATTCTCCTTCCATATTAATACTTTATCATTTTCCATTGCATCTATGTAAAGTGCATAAATGAATGACTTTGAAGGTAATGTTGAGTTTATTAGAATTCACAATAGGTAGGAATTGACTGCAGCACATCCAGTTAGCAAAGGGGCTAGCTACCAAAAGGGAAAGTGGGTAAACCAGGAACTTAGATATGGGGAAAATATAAGTAACAATAGTAAACAGTTTTTTTTGTAGGGCTTAAAATTTGTACTATTTGTTTTAAAATCCAAAAACTGATCCTGAGGAGATTGCATTATAAATATTGAAAATATACATTTAAAAGTAGCAAAATGGCTTCATTCCAAAAGATTATTTGTAATTGGCGTGGAATAGATTTGAAGCGGTTTTGCAATGTGTTTTCACTCTGGATCCAGTATTGAAGTGTGGCAATACCGTAAATTATGATTGTTTAGGTTCTTTGGTGTCCTTGTGGTACTTGTTTTCTTAAAGTAGGTTTTACAGTTTTTAATACAGCAGCAGAGTTTTCAATGACTAGAAGTACAGTCAACCCTCAACAAAACGACCCTGAAATAAGGACCCCTTTTTGGGGAGCTGTGAAAAATGTAGTTAAAAAAACCACTTGAAGGAAATAGGTTGACAAATAAGTTAGTTGCGTTTATTTTGGTTGCTAACCATTACGATTCTCTTCGCCACTGCTGTACGACTCAAAAGAGGGAAAGAACTAAACATAGACACCACTCACTAACACAAGACTGTCTGCCCCTTCCATCAAGGTTGGCAGTGTTCACCCACGCGTGCCTGTTGGCCTGCTGTTTACTCAAGTTACACAATGGATTTGCCAAGCCCAAAGACCGCCCTTTTTAGGGACCACACAATAATAAAAACACTGGGATAAATTGCTGAAAAGAGGCATTGGCATTGTGGAAAATATGTTTACAGGTGTAAGTGTAAGATTTTGCATTAAAACGACATATTATTTTTGATGAAGAAATAATTGAACACGGACATAATTTTAATTTTTTGGAGGCCAAAGACAATCACAATCTTAAAAGTCAATTCATGTGAGCCATTTGATTATTTACAAATATAATGTGTAATTTTGCTGCTAAAGCCATGCAAAATTGCTGAAATAAATTTTTTATGCATTTTTTGCATATAAGGGGCAGGGGTTGTGTCAGAATTGGTCCAAATTCAAATTATAACTTCAAAATAACTGCTATTTTCCTGGGAACTGTGAAAGGTCTTGATTTCGTGAGTTGACTGTACTGTAATTTCTCTCACATCAATAGCGAAAGCTGTAAAATATTGCAACAATGTTATCACCTGTTGATATTAATGTCAAACCTTGTGTCCTAAGAGACAAGCGATGACCTTTATTTATGCAATATTTACTGTGCCTACACTTAAACTGATATTAAAGACGGCCAATGTTCACAGTATTGAAACCACTCAAACCAATCTTTTTTTTTTATTTGTTTAACCTACAAAGCACTTGTTACAAACAACACATGGAATCATTTCAATACGCAACAGCACCACAAGAACAAAGTATACAATCTGTAGGGTGGAAAGTACAATCAATAATCCAAAATATCAGTAGGACGTGAAGGTAACCTAGCTGTAAATGTGATGCGATTATTAAGAATTTGTTGTTTAAATGCTAGTTATAAATTGTTACATAAATAATTATTCCATGTATGCCATCACTCTGAAAAATCATTGAATGTTTAACCACAAAATTGAATGAATACAGGTGCTACTCTCTGTTGGCTGTCCAGTTTTCTCCATTTTGTTTAAATTTTGGTCACTATGCCAAGTTTATGTTGTAATGCAGTTGTTATGTAGAGTTGAATGTTCAGTTAAGTTATGTATATGAGCAAAATTTAATTTTGTTGAGTTAAAAACTGATTCAGCATGAATCTAAAAAGTGGTGCGTAGAATTTCTTCACATTTAGCACCAGCAGAGAAAACATGGCTTTGTGCAATAATATTGTTTACAATCAAAAAATCAGGTTAGTCATGAGTTACGACTTTTACAGAACTGAAAAAGAGTTAACTAATTTTGTTGGTTTCCAGTCGACCTTAGGTCAGGTGCAATGTTGGGATTTGCTTAAGGATTAACGAAAAATGGTAGTATTTTATATTGTAAGTGAAAGTTTTGTTGGCATCGACCATTCAGAACGGAGCAACTAATGTTGTTAGTGGGAAACTATTATTTACAGTAATGTAAGTATGATACATATTAACAAATCATGTGTATGTGCATGCTTATGATTGTGTTTGGGAAGGAAGTTCACAGTAATAAGCTTCTTTGAGAGAAAATATATACTTGGAAGAATAGTCTACTTATGGTTGTGTTATACGAAGTTAGGTTATGAATAGTTGTCTACCAAAAGTAAAGAGGACAAGCTTGATGTCAAAGTTTTCATTGACTTAAGAATTATCATGCGAATTGTGAATTGTAAATCCAGGTGATATTTAATTAACAGTTCAGAAATACTCGTGAGCCGATGAATTAGTTATACCTGCCCATGAGCGTGTAGCACGCCTTTCCACCAACGACTGCAGTCAAGAAGTTCTGTGTTTGGTATAGTTGCCTGACAGGAGTGAAGAGAAGTGTACGGAAGAGATAAGATGATTATGTTGAAGGTGCAAGATGAAGAGGAGTGGATGAGCAAAGTTATTTGGAGATATATGTGGTGTAGTTAGATGTGAACAATGACTGGAAACTGAGGAGGGTGAAAAACAAGATAATAAATATGATATGATTATCTTATTTATCACCATATGTTATACATTAAACTCACAATTTTCTGGGATAATGACTGGCTAAGGATTCATGGATAACTGCTACATAGTCGTAAAAGAATTCCATTTTTTGACAGCCAGTGTGTGGCAACTTGTCATAAATGAAATTAACAACCCATACACAAAATCCTGTATCAGCTATTGTGTGAACAATTGCAATAGAATTTCATGTTGTCTGTTCCGAAAGCCAACATTTGCACAACAGACATCAGAGAAATGCTTGGGCAGGAAGAGTTTGTAGACAAAATGGTTATGTATTTTATTTTATATAGTTAAAAAATGGCTGTTTCTAGTGTAACAAATTAAACTTTGTTGTAGGATAATGTGTAGGTGTTGGAATGAAATGGGACCTAAGTTATATGTGATAGTTTGGCTTTGTTTATGTCTTCGTCATAGGCCGTAACTAGTGCTTGCTGCCAACGTCGCTATGTGCATGCTTCATATTAATTGAAGAGGTTCCGCATCTATCGCAGAGTATTTTTGAAATATTTCTACATCAATTTGACACCATGTATTTTAAAAATGAGTCATTTCAAGCCTTCATGAGATGAAAAATTCACTTTAAAAAGACTTCATAGATATACTTTTGCAACCCAGCAGCAAATAGTCGACTGTGCTGAATTTGTTTGCCAGTGCATGCGGCTCGCTTCGGAAGTCACGCCTATATGAAATGACTTGCTTTTCATGTGTAAAATACAAATAGGTATACGAACAATTCCCAGAGTTTCACATTTTTTGCAAGCAGTTTAAATATTTGATGTAACACATTTCTGTGTGAAGTGGTTCTGCTTGCTAATAATTTGGATTTGGCCTGCAATCAGCAAGCCTTTCTGATGCCAGCTCGCCATTTTGTTTTTGTTTGTCCCCTCCCACTTCAGCAACAAAGCAAAAATAAAACCACGTGTCGTTTTGAAATGAAATAATTTTTGCGGCAAATAATATTTATGCTAATGTGTTGTATTGTCACCACTGTTAATTTATTAATGGCCTCTTTGCACGGACGAACTACCAGATCTCACCTTTTTGACGAAGATGCCACTTTTAATCGGGAAATACTTTACTATTATGAATGAAAATGTGCTCTCTGACAATTTCTCAGAATTCCTAATGTGTATGTACTACCAAGTTTCACATATATTCACTGTTAAAAATGTGTTTAAATATAATACCTGAACACTTTTAATAAAAAAAAATCAGTAGCTGAAGTTAGCTTTGAGCGTTAACAGCATGTGCATGGGTTATCAATAGCAGTCACGCGACCGGCGGCAGCTGTTCAATATTTGACTTTGAACTGGAAGTTTCACTGCTAAGCCGCCCCCGGTAAAATGTGAGTTGACTGTACATACAATGTAATGTGCTCTCCTTGGAACTTGTTAAGTATTCTCCTCAGGATTAATGAATTTGTGGTGTGAGTTTCCAAAAGATTGGGGCAGGTGCCTCTCTTGTTTTACTCACTTGGTGTAAAGTCTCCAATTTTGCAGTCGCACATATGTCATTGCAAATTAAATGCTATAAACTCTGTTATGGGATGTTCACAGTAAAGCAAATATTTTTCAGAGTAACTTTTGAAGAAAAAAGCTGCAGACATCAAATGATGTTTTATATTGTGTATTAACTGTAACATATGTGGCGGAATTACATAAAAAGGACAGTAATTTAAAGAACGAGCAAATGTAAAGAGAAACTGGAATATGGCTGCATTCACAATAAATTATGATCCAGGAAATGATTGTTGAGGCGCATTTTGGTACATGTATTAAATTATATTAAAATTATTTTGAAATGAACTTGGTTTTAGTGGTTCTGCATGGGGTCATTTTCATTTGTTCTCATTAGCATAAACTATTCACGGTAAAGTGAGCACTTTTTGAAGCCCCCTCATTTGGAATAACAGTCAATAAACAATAAATGTATTTTATTGTAGTCTTGGACGTTAACTTTCTGGTTCGGTGAAATATATACGCTGTTTTACTTACACTGCAATATTTATTTTAAAAAGTGGTGGAAGGATAAAAAAAATCACTGACAGCAAAAAGTAACTAAGGCATCAAAAGTTATTACTTTACCATGAATGGCCTATAGGAGTTTGTTACTGCACACACTGCAGCAACTACTCTTGAGAGCAAAATGTGTTCTGCTTGCATTTCTGTAATCTGTCCATTTAATTATGCATTTGTGTCATCGTAGAACTGGCATAAGAGAGAAATTCACTACTTTGTGCATAAACATATATGTTTAATGTATGTAAACAATTTCCATGTTATGCAAATATTATTTTGTGAATTCAGCAAGACATTGCCAGATTTCTTTTTGATTATTTTACATAAAAACAAGCATTGCAGAGCATTTGGTCAGGAATTTGATATATTTTTGCTTGCAAATAAATTTATATATAACCTCGTTAAAAAAACATTATAAAAAATTTATTCAAATATTAAAATAATTAAATTTAAGTGTCTTACAAAATTTTTGAATATTATTTCTGCCTCTAGAGCAGCAAAAAAAAAAAAAACTTAAATGGACTTGGATATCCTGTGTTAGCTTCTCCGTATGTTTATGATGCAGGGACTGTCTTTCCAGCTAATAGAAGTTGGCAAATAATTGGATTATGACACCTTTCACCAGAATGTTTGATGCTTGCTTTTAGGCAAATCACAGTTTAAATCTAAATTTTTTTTGCCTTGGTGAAGCAAATACAGTTTTTCTTAGGATATAGGGATTGCCAGACAATGAAAATAGTGCACAATGAAGAAACTGTCTAAATAGCGAGAATATGGGCTTGTATGCACATGATTCCATGTTGGTGTGTTTGTATTTGACTTGACGCCTGGCAGTGGCACATTTGAAAGCACCCAGCAGCGGTGCTGCAAGCAAAGTCTATCTGTCGTAGACACTGGTGTGTAGTGGAAGCCATAACAACATGCCAGACAATACCAAGCAAGCGTAGAGTGACGAAGATTGCTGGAAATAACACGACATCAAGACATTGCTGTACGCAATTGACTGACTTTGAGAGAGGATTAATAAAATGGCTGAAAACCGCAGGAGGGTTGTATCACCCACCGTGGGGACCATACTGTCCGATGCTGTTGGGAGCAGTGGATATGTGAAGGCATCCTCGCAGAGGGCCAGCTCAGGACGGATGAGGTTAATTACCAGTGTAGAGGATCGACGGATCATGCGATAGGTGCAGAGGGATCCCATGGTGTACCTGGTCCGTGCGACTGACCGGTGTTGGGGCTTCTGTGTACCTACAAACACGTTTTCCTATACCTTGCGAAGGTGAATCTGCACATGCAGCGTCCATTATGTGTGCTGCAATTAACTCTGGAACAGTGGTGCCCGGCCAAATTATTATGGAATGTCGCAGACTGGCAATGTGTGGTGTTAAGTGATGAGTGCTGCTTTGTTATGGGGACAGATGATAATTGGGCCCAGGTTGTGTAAAGCCCCTGGTTAACACCACAATCCCAGTCTCACTATTGTATTGCCTACAATACCATAATACTATTACAATTTCATGAAACACCCAAACTGCACCAGTCTGCAAAGGGATACTGTCCTTTTCATAAATTCATATTGTATTTATCAAAGTCATAAGCAATGGATACTTTCTTAGTCGTGCTTTTCATACGAGCATATAAATATTTTGTTATAGTATTGTTTGGAATGTACTATTCTGATTTAAATGTTGTAATTTATTGTACCCTGGACAACATTCACTGTTCAACTACAGTAAAATTTGAGAGGTATAATATAGTCAACTCCATACCATGGCCTTTCGCAGTTCCCAAGGAATGAGTTATTTGGAAGGGATCGTTATTGGAAATGGGACCAATTCTGTCCCATTCCCAAATCCATATACACAAAAATTGGAAAACAATTTTACTTGTAACCATTTTTGAACAGCTTTAGCGGCAAAAGTACAGGTTACGTTTATTAAATACAGTCGACTGTTGATTGTAAGAGTTCCCGTGGTTCCCATGAATGGCTCATAAAATCTATGCAGTTCAAGTTTTAATTTGGCATATATTTTGATTGACTTTAACCCCCAAAATCTCAAAAATTGCATCTGTTCTATCTACTGTTACACAACATTTTAAGGAAATGTTAATCAATTTTAAAATTTTGACGTCTTGTAAGAGAAATTATAGGTACCCTATGCATGGGCCATCCCCTTGTTGCCGGAAAAAGCTTGCACACACCATGTCGCGCAACGTTTTAGTAAGCATAAACTCCATTTTACTGGTATTTTGCAGGAAAGTCAAGAGGATTTATTATTTAAATGTTAACTTATTATCACAGATCCATTACCTGGTTCTTTGCAGGCTACACATGTGACACAAATGTGGTGAAAGGCAGATTTTCTAAAGCAGTTATATTTAGCATGCTGCACGAGTAGTGTACAGTGGAACCAAGCGACCTTGCCAAGGTGTCGCACATGGAGAAGGCGGCCTGCTTGCCCTCACTTTGGTGGCAGAGCTGTGCGTGTACACTCCCAATCAACAACGCCTCTCCTGACACTGCTCAGAGTTACATATGGAGATTTATTTCTCTTCCCCTCCTCGCTCTATCGTGCAAATTTTTTTGCGTTCTATTTTTAATATTTGTGGAAGATGTTTTGAGGCACCTTTATGGCTATCCAAGTAAGGAATATTGGATTCCTAGTATTGCATGCTCTGAAAAAAAAAACCTTAAAAAAGAAATAGATTAATATATAGTAATCTCTCACCAACCATTGGGGTTCCTTTTTCAAAAACTTAGTGGTTGAGAAAATTACGGTAGAATAATACAGTTGATACGGGGAACAGAGAGATAGGTTATGCCTGTCAACTAAGTAATGTATAAGCACTCAGAAATAGGACTTATTGGGCAAATAGTCTGTTTCACCCACAGAGGCAATATTTTGACAGCCAGCTAATGGCAACTTTATGGATGCATGGAGGAATGAAATAGAATATATAATGTTTAATACTCTGACTGCCTTGGTGATGTACATTAGATGAGAAAATATATGGCCAAGAAAGATTTCCTGGTCTAACATATTTAATTGTGCGTGGTCGCAAAACAGTTGTAATTAGTGTAAGAAAGTAAACTTTGTGCTAAAAAGTATTGCAGAATCTTAGTAGTGACAAAGAGAATCACGATGGCTAGCAACCAATATAAATTGGCAAAACTTATTTTTATGTCTATTTAATTCATTTTTTTTAAATCAGGTTATTTAATTTTTTTTTTTAAATCAGGTTATTTAATTCATTTTTTTTAAATGAGGTTTTTTTTGTTACATTTTTAATGGTTTTCCCAAAAAGGGGGTTGTTATTTAGAGAGGGTCGTTGGTGTTAGTCCTGGAACCGTAGACTCTTAGGGTTTACTGTGCAAGGTGAAATGTGTGGAGGGGATGATTGATTGCTGCAGCCAATTTGGTCTGATCACATTTACAATAGGCAGTGTTTGTATGGTTTTGTGTACAGTGGAACCAATTTTTTTATATTATGTGATTTTACACATTCCTGTATTTTGCACCTTTTTTTTTTGTGGTCTCTTACAGTTTTTTCAGCGTAAGTTTCACTCTTGCAATTTCCTGCATTTTGCAACAATTTTTCCTAGTCCCCTGAAAAATGTAAAAAAAGATGTTTCACTGTATTTGATTTTGATTTTCTGTGAACATTAAGATTAAAGTATTGGTTGCTGTTATGTGTTGGGATAGTAATATTTGGAATCTATTAGTTGAGCTCTCGGTAGTGATGTTTTGTTAAATGATTGCAGAGTTACCACATTTTGTCTGCTGACACTTTTCAGCAGTTGTTCAATATTTTGTTTGCCGAGATGAAAGAATATTCTACCCCATTAAATTGTTTTATAAGAATATTCTTCCATAGTTGGTTGTAGTATGTTGCCTAGTTGTAAGAGTGTGTGTACAATAACAACAAAATGAATCGTTCTGCTTATTGTTTTCAGATAATTGTCATGTAGGGAGTATGGTGTTTTTAAAGAGGCTGATGGAGCCACTGTTGACACCAATGTGTATTGCGCTACCAATACTCGAATGTTAACTGCTCTGCATTGAGTTGTTTGTGTATGTTGTACAGCATTTCCCACCAGCTCACTTCCTTCATATTGCTAGATTTACAAGTCTGTTCATCTTGTGGAATAAGTTCTCCTTATTCAGTCTAAAATATCTATGAAGCACGTACTTAAAAACATTTTTTAATGTTTTGTTTACTAACGAGGAACATTTTGTTATTAGTAGGTATTTTAGAATTTTTAGCTTGCTAATTAGTTACATGTTTTTTTTATTGTGGGTTGTATTGGGTATCTTTTAATTGGATAATTTCAGTAACATCATTTAGGGGGTTGCAACCAGTTGAATGAATACAACTTTGGAATGTAAGTATGGCGTGCATCAAAGTTTTTTTCCTGCAAGACCAGTAAATTTTGAGTTGTTTCTGTATTTTCAAAATTTCAATTTGAAATTCATGTTCAAACCCAAACTCCATACCTCTGTTCATTCACGTAATATTCTGATTTTAAATTAGAAGTCAAACCCCAGATTTTTTTAGGATCCACTTTCACCCATAAACTTGAAAGTTCTCTAGAAATAAAACAAACTCAGGGGAGTAATTGGTTTAATTTTAGATGGTTCAGAATATTTGAGCGTAGTTAATGCACGCTTTTATAAAATGCTTTTAAAAGTTTTGAGTACGTGTGAGAATTATCAAGAATATAACTATAGTACACTAAACAGCATTGTTTCGAATCACAGGTCATAATTAGAGAGGGGTGTGTATTTTTTACTTGTACAAGTAGCATTCCTGTCGAATGAATGTGGAGATGGCGACAACAAATAACAGTGTGTGGAAATGTCAGAATTTTAATTTTAATGCACTTTCAAGATTTTTTTTAAACATCAAGTTTGATATACTTGCAATAACTCAATTAGGTTGTGATGTGGTCAAGGTATGTTCACGATGGTATTTGATTGATCCGGTAAACTATTCGAATAGTCAACCACCTCTGGTGTTAACACATTAGAACTGCATGTGAAGATGTCTTTCATTGCGTGTGCCCATGCGTGTTTGAAATTACATTAGAGATGAGGAATCCTGACCTCTCTGTTTGGGTCGTGTAATTTTACGTTGGAGAAATTAACTACGTTTTTTGAGTTTTATATATATATATATATATTACAACCTGTTTTCATTCAATGTTAAGGTTTTATTATTATTAACTTGTTGTGAAAACACGTTGCATTACGACTTTTGTTATGCGTTTGTTAATAGTTGCTGTAGGTGCTGGTCACTTCTAGTGTCTGGTGTCGAACTCTGTAGTATTCACTTGGTAGTCCAATGCGAACTGGCCACATGGCATTGAAGGGATGAAGATGATCTGTAAAGTCATAACTCCTGAACTATAGGCCTTACGTAGAACCATTATTTCTTAATCACATGCACTACCTACTTTCCAAAAAATAATTTGGTCAGTCACTAATATCTAAATTTACAGGATAGTCTAGAAATAACACTTCAAAAATTTGTCAGTTTCTTAAAACAGATATGTGAAATTCAAAAATATTGAACTGGCAAGTATTCAGAAACTTTGTATTAATGTACTCTAAAAAAAAACTGTTACTTACTACATATATCAAAATATTAATGCATAGATTTCCAATGTTAAAAAAAATTAGTTTGTCAGGTTGGAATTTTTTGCTATTAACAGATGCATTGCGGAAATAACCCATTTCAGATGCCACAAGAAAAAATAAATAATTTGCTAGAGTGAGTTGGTGGGAAATTTTTTTTTGTAAATTAAATTTGTTTTATGAATAAGATAAATGCACATTAGTTTTGTAAGAATGAATAAAATATTTGCTGGTGGGAATAAGTTTGGTACTGTTTTTATGGAGTAATACAACAGCTTAAAGTTAAATATAATTTTTCAAAAGTCTAGGAATTTCAGGTGTTTGAATTTTTTTTTTGTGTGTGTTTATTAGGTGTATGGTTAGCTTTGAGGGAATTAAGTGTAGTGCTATGTACCCACAAAAAAATTTGTGTGCGCGCATGCATGTGCACGTGTGTTTTTGGGANGGGGGGTAGTTTGGTATTAATTTGAACTGAGAAAGTTAGTTAAATGGTGAAGTATTAATTTTTAATCCTAAAATGAATCTTTATGATGATATTGTTTAAGATTTCAGAAAATGTAGGTAATGTCTGGGCACTGTAATTTTATTGATTTGAAATTGATTGCCTTTGTCGTGTAGGCTTTCATTACGTCGTAGGCTTATTCCTCATTGACAAACTTTTTCTATAACCTTTAGAACTCCGGTGTCTCGTAAATTCATTCCATAGACCCTGTACTCTGCACAGAACTCCTTGGCTGCTTGGTGTCTGCATTACCAAGCCTGCAGCCACTTTTATCAAGCGTACAGTCTGTCATAATACATGTATTCCCATTTCATGTAAGTGGGGTTAATTTTAACAGTTCCAGAAAAGTAGTGCGGCCGCAATGTATCCTTCCACCGCAGCTGGTCTGCCGGTGCAGAAAATTTTTGTAAATAAATATGAGTAGGGCCTGAGAATTTTTGTGAACTGCAGAATATTGAATAATTATGTTTATTTGTGAAATCATTTAATAATACCCTTATTTGCGAGACATAGATGAAATTGCTTGTTTAGTGTTTAGGTGTATCTAAAACCACAGTGCGAGGTTATTTTACTGTGAAAATTCTTACGAACGTTAAGTTTTACAATTTTCCATTTGTTATACAGCGTTATCTCTAAATGCAAACAAAATTATCGTTGCACGTCCAATTCAATATACATTGAGCTGAATCGCTATGGAGCTCCTTCACGGGCAGAATCACACCTACGTGTATTTTATTTATAAATAAACATATCTAACCTAAAATGTTGGTGTTATGACAAAAGTAAATAGTAACACATAAATATTTTTTTTTGTGGAATGTAATAATCTCGCACTATTTGTAAACATTTCCAACTTGACTCATCTTCTGTGCTTTGTGGTTAGGTTCTTGGCAACCTGCAAATAAAGCATTTGTAACTATTGAGCAAGGATGGTGATTGTAGTCTGTTGCTTACATCGCAAAACCGGTTATGAATGCCAAAAATAGTTGCTGTTTTAGATTGTGCCCTAGAGTTTGAAAGTGAAGTTTTTTTTATAAACTGACCAGAGTACGAAATTGCAATGTAAACATTGGGTAGGCGGGAAAAGAGACTTGCTTAAACACTGCTGTGCTCTATGCACAGTGATTTAGTGATAGTGGAGGACATAAAAAATTGTAAAGACAATTGCATTGGAAGCAAATATTTATTTTTCAAATCGCAAAGGAAACAAATAAGTTTCTGCCACTTACTGTGTAATGAATATTTTTATTTTATCAATAATAAAATATTTACTAGTACATTGTAGTAAGGTTGTGGACTGTTCGACTGAATTAAAATTTAATTAAAATATTGTTATTTGCAAGTGAACAAATGCTTTATGTGGGTGATGTAAAATTCAAATTCTAGTGAATGTTCTTGGGTAGTTTTAATTGTCTCGATAAAGTACAAGATTTATTGCACAAAAATTACTGTGACGTGACAATGTATGTTGTCATAAGGTTGTCCTTTCATACTTATCGTTAAATATTTTTTAATGTTTCCCACTTACTGATTAAAAAAAGAAAGAATAATTCCATTTAGTTTGACTGAAATCATTCTAAAACAACAGATTCAAGTTCTAACAATAATGCATGACAAAATGGTAAAATTGTAATGACTTAATCAGCTCATTTTCCTCATGTTTCCTGTCATGGCAGGTACTGAAAGACTGATTAGCTAACTTCAGTTGCGTCATCAATGTACGTTATTATAGATTAGGCTGACGTTCCAAAATGTTTTATTTCTGTAATGGCCAAGTAAGTTTGCTGGTATCCTGTTTATTTAATTTTGAGGGTAAAAAGGAGTTGGGCGCTTTAGTTTAATGTCTTTCGTGAGATTGAATTGTTTTGCAGGTTGTTTTAGATGTATAGAGTAGTGAAAATTGTGCTAGTATGAAAATAACATTCAAATTTGTATAACTTCAAAGGTTTCAACTTCATTTAAAAGACAAAACGTTGTACATACATTACTTTTCGTACAGATGCAGCAATAAAAACTCACACTTTGACCGAAGTTAACCTCATACTCGTTCGATTTATGATACAGGCCAAATAAACAAATATTATTTTCACACTACAAAAGTGTTGAGAGAGCAGCTTTTTAGGCCACATGTGTTTCAAACAATATAGTAACTGTTTAGAAATCTATTATTTACAAAACACTCTATCTTACTGTTTGTAATTTGCAACCTTTTGAACACGTGGCTTTCTATGAAAATCTTTGCACAATTACTTTACTAAAATCATGTTTATCCATCACTGATAAGAAAAAATTTCTTTGCACTATCATTTTGTGAAATTAACATTTCACCCGTTTCCTGAAACCATAAATTTAAACTTAGAAACGTTAATTATATTTTTGTAGCTTCATGGCGGACGCCAGTTTTACGAAGCTATAAACACGTGCCAATAATATTACATCTCACTCATGAAAATGCATTATAACAGTACCTACAACCACCTATGCTTAATGAAAGGAAATACAAAAATTATCTACCGATAAAATATTCAGACACCAAGGTACTTGTATAAACACGATGGGAGAAAAAAAAGCACATGCACAATGTGTTTACCAAGCTGGATATGTTTCACTCATAGTAAATGTCTGCATGCTCTGCCATAATTGCTAAATATGTTTTTTTAAAGCTAATGCCAGAAAAATTGCATATTGCTTTAAAAACATTATTTAAACAAATAATGGTTTGAGTATAATTAAAGTTTTAAATTACAACTTTTAATTGTGAGTACTGTTTTCTTCCGTAGTCATAATCAACATTGCTAACGTCACACACGTCCCGCAGCAATTCATCACCTGATACAATACTTTGCAAACGAGGGCACTTACTGTTTACATACTGTGTAGGTTGGTCACAGTGCGTGTCAAATTTTACCCCACTTGTATTAAATGAACAATTTCATGAAATCTGAATTGTCGTAATATTAACAATTCAGTATGTAAAGAGAAACTTTTAAATAGAGTATAGAAAGACAAATAAATAAAGCATATCTATATAATGTTTGGGCGTTTGTATCTATTATTAGGAAACTGCTCTAGTAGATGAACTGTAAAAAATTTACGTTCTTAGTAAAAATGATTTGGCACTTAAATTTAGGGATTGCAAGTCTATTAAATGTAGATGTAATAATTTTTATTTACTTTGAGTAAGTTCAGAAGAAATTTATCTTTGTTGTGGCTTATGCCAGCAGAAGCTCTTTGTTGTGCAGTGTAGTGCTTGCACCATGCTATGATTTCACGTTTCATGCATATGAATGTAGAAAATTTATTAACATCCGATTGATACATGCATTTTCCATTACAATTATAGAGCCCTTGTAAAGAAACGTCTTTGATTGTTAAGGCATATTTATTATATTAAAGCCGCACAAGGTTAGGCGGGCGCCATCTTGTAACGTTTCGCTGCTTACACTGCCGACTGTTTATTTGCCACGGCTTGCTCAAGGTAGAATACACGAGACTCAGTACCATTGGATGTTAGTTAATTATGAAAGAAAGTTCAAGTTCCAAGTTATATATATATATTTTTATTTAACTATTGCAGTTCACAGTTCACAGAAGTCCAATTTGCAGAGTACGAACCTTGCAGATAAACATAAAAGTACAGCAAACAGCGCCACAGTGGTTTAACTGGCCCGAAGAATAAATAATTGCTGCTACCTCCCACACCGGCTGAGAAATGAAATATTAAAGTCTAGTTGCCGATGTGGGGGTTACCGTCCTGCCCGAACGCGGCCTAAACTATCATTGTATTACGACAACTTTCTCTGACGACTCTGAAGAAGACGACTGCTTCTAACGGCACTCGCCGCAGACTGCTCGAATACGACTGTTACTCGTACAAGACTTCAATAATACTACTGTCTCGAAGGCGCCAGCCAGACGCCTATATGCTGCCTATCGCACCCCCCTCTCCTGTGATAAGGGCCTGGCATCTCGCAGCAGCGTGAGAACTGCGCTGTCCCACGCTCAGCCTGACATCGATACTGCTGCGCACGTTACAGATATCGTAACTGCGTCGCAGGAAACTAAAACTGTGCTGTCAACAAAAACGACTTCGCAGTCCACAAAAACTTGTTGACGCACTCACCTCCGGATAACGAACTTCTCGTATAACAAAACGGCACCGAAGGAACTAATCTAATTAATGTTGATGCTTCAAAAGAAACACAATGTTTGAAATGAAACACTACCGGACTCCTGATAAACGAACACAGCAAACGTCCGCCCATTAAACTACAAAAGTACACGTCTGCTCGATNGCTGCTTGATAATCAAACGTGGGAACCTGCCGCCACGGCTTAAAACTGAAACCCGATAAAAATATACTGAAACTTTCCCGAGCTTCTTACACACAAAAGAATTCTACACCCAAGTCCCGAAAATTTAAGTATATTGCATCATTACACCCTCTTCCAAACAGTCTAATTATCACATTCGTTAACCAAACTTGAATGACTGACTGATCATTTCACCATGATAATTGCTGAATATTTTGACCTGAACACCAATTTTCAAGAATAAAACCTGCCTTGGCACACCCAACATGACACTTGACCAGTGGAAACTTAAGGCTACCTCTTCCAACAGAAGTTTGCTATATAAATCTTTTGGTGTGGTTTTGGTTTACTGATGTCTCTTCCAGGTAAATTATAGCTCGCCCAGACTGTTGAATGTCATGCCACCACAGTCATAATGTCATTCCTTTCCATTTTAAAACTCTACAGCAAGTCATTTGATTTCTTAAAATGAAAACAAACACTTTTCAACAATTTTCCCAATATATTTTTTTCTTGTATTGCTGCCGTAATTTTTATTTTGTCTAAAAAAATTCAAACACTGCTCTCCCAAGGCAGTCATTGTTAAAATCATCAAAATTTATAGCTCATTTGTTGTTGAAAACTTTTTTTCAAGTAATACAAATATTGTGTGTGTGATGTAGATGCAATGCTGCTCTTCTCTCTTCCTCTTTCTTCCTTTCTCCACCTCCTCTACTCCCTTTGCATATCGATCCCAATGTACATTCATAGACATCACACACACTTGCAGTTGAGCCGTTTGTTAGAAATTTGTACTTTCATGCGATTCTTTCTGTAATAATCGAGGGAATTGCTTCAACAATGATAGCTTTTCCTTGTTTGTGAACCAGTTCCATTTCATAACTATTCACGTAGTTACAGGTTAAATGAGACACCAACACTGGGTGGAGCATGCTACACATTGTATTGTGTCGGATATACACAAGTCAGACTTGATTGTCTGCTTACTAAGCAAGGCGGAAACATTTAGATACATGTAGAAAATATGGTTTCTTCTTAAGGGAAGAAAGAAAAATAATCTAAAGTTTATGCCAGCTACCATGTACACTCTTCACTTTGTAAACTCCTTGATAACGTAAATCAGATAAAGGTACAGACTTTTCATCTACTTATTCAGTAAAATTTGCTTCTTGCAAAAAGTAAATGAATTTTAATGAAATTATGCAGGATTTTTTGGGTGTACTGAGAAACGTTTTGCTGGACAGGCTGTCGTGATAGGCTACTGGTACCAGTTAGTGGCAAGAGCATGGCAGATCCACTGACCTTGAGCGGCCAAGAAGTTCTGTTTGGGGTGTAACTGTATGTACCCTTGTATAGTCACTTTTTACTCCAACATCCAGTATCAAAAATGTCTTCGCTGTTTAATGGATTTGGTTTGTTAAGTGGGTGAAAATCTGTGTGTAGCATCCATAAATTCTGGATTGATATCGTGTAATTAATTACTATAGAAGTATGTGGTAACCTCCTGGGATGTGTACTGTATATGGATGTGTGTCTGCGAGTGTTTCGATTAGTACATATATATATATATATATATATCTAGGTTATATGTGTGAAAAGCAGAAATAATGTTCTTGCTGCAAATATTCACTATGTACATTTCATTTTATTTCAGTTTATATGAAGTGATTGGAAATAATAGTGCTAGTGTGTGTTTGTGCATACACTATCTTATGAGTATAGTTGAACTTTTGCTGGAATTTTATGGTCACTCAAAATTACAGTTGGGAATATAGTATATTTTGAAGCATAGTTTAAAAAATGTTTTTGAGTATATTGTTATTAGTAATGTAGGATTTGTCTTACGGATGTTTCAAAAGCACTTAAATCTAAAAAGAGTGCAAAATAGATTATTACCGAGAGTATTATTTCTGCTTTTCCTACCATTGTTTTATTCTCGTGTAGCAAGGTAGACAGTGAAACACCTATGCAAACACAAATTGTACCTTTGACATTTTGTATGAGCGCCCCATTAGCAAATTGTGCAGGGGGCGCTGGCTGTGTGTGTTAACATCGGAGCACTGTGAATAACCCTCGCTGTTCTATAACTATAAATCATTTTTCTTAATTTCCTTCCATTTTGTTCTGTGTTGTTCGAAGGGCAGAGTTGCACCTAGAACTAGCCCTCTGGTGTTAGTGCGGCCGCTCCGACTGAACTAGGGGCGTCATGACCTCCTATCGATTGCGGTAAAGGTCAACTCTTTGTCTTAAGTATTAGTAACATGTGGGCTGGTCGCTCGCTCACCCATAGTAAAGAACATCGATGTGGGACTCGCAGCGCAGGAGAATAAGCTGGTGTTTTTTTGCTGAATACTCCTGCAGTCACAATACCAAGTTTTTCTAAAAAAAAGTCTCTATCACTGAAAACTTAGTTTTTGACACATTTTCCCAATGATGTCGACAGATGTATATGTACACTACTTAAGTATGCGTAGTCATACTTGTGTAGTGTAATGACATGAAACTTGTTATGGTGGCTGTAGAAGATGAGGTTTTTCTGTGTCACTTTTTCCACGAGTGTAACAGTAGGGCGAGGGAGCAGTTTAACTGAATTATGATGTCCACACTGGCAATTTTGTTACTTGTAGAAAAGTAGTCCGATTGATAACTCAGAATTTAAATGTTTACTGTCTTTCACATACTTTGAATGCAATTTGATGTTCATAAAATTTCATTATTTTCGAATTTATTTATATGTATTAAAATTATCATCTCACTTTAGTTGTAATATGCTTAATTTTATCAATACTGTAGAATTAGTGCTTTTCAAAACATTTTTTTTTAAATAATGTTATTTATCTAATATTAAATACTTACTGGAATGTAGCAAAGAACCAGTAGCAGTTTGTGGTACCAGTAAATTGAATCATGGTTAAGTTAAGCTGCTCCTACTTTAAGTTTTGCTGTGAAGTGCTAAGTTTATTAGGTGGCATGCTGGCTGTGGTTTTGGGCCAAAGTAAGTCCTGGATTCATCTTAACAAGCAGGCTAGTATAGAATTATGTTCATGGTAAATTTTTTGGATGAGTGAAGTATTTTGACAGTTACGGTACACAAACATCTAACAACTATAATAAGAAAAGAATTCTCCCTCACCTTTAAGTTCCCATTTTCAATATTGTAAAGTGTAATTCAACTTTTTAATGTTAGTTTTTTTTTTTTTTTTTTCTTGCGTCGTATTTCTGTTTAAGTGTTAAATACATCTAAACACGTAATATTTGAAGTATGTTACCCAGATGAAATTGCAATTACTTAAAAAATTTTTAGTAGTTGTGTTATTGTTTCATTACCACTTTCTCACTTTGGAAATTAATTTTACTAAACAAACATCTGTTAATATTTTGTCACAAGATTGTCTCTCTTCAAGGACATCTGTCTGCAGCAATAGGATCACTGAGACTAATAATTGTGCTCTACACTTTAGTGAACTTGACTGTATGTTGTTTTGAAGAGGGCAAATAATGTCTTTAGGGTGAAGTTGGACTGGGAAGCTCTGCGTCATCAGGAAGGTCCCCCCCCTCAGTGTGTGCCCGCATGTGTGTTGTGTGCTTGCTCTCTTGTTCTGTGAATTGGTTCTCAGCATGTGATGGTGCACCGAATGTGGTGTCTAATTGGCTTTTCTCTTGTTTCTAGATGGCAAGCCAACCGCCTCAGAGTTCTTGCCAGGACCTATCTACAATCTTGCACAGTCGGGGCAGGTTGTTGCAGGTGATGTTCTATGTTCCATCATTGAATTCAGTTGTAAATAATTATAACCGGTAATGCTTGTTGAGTTCCATACAGGATTACGATTTCATTTCTTCAGTTTGCAACAATTTAAAATTTGTTTAATGTTAATGGTAACCGCAGAAGAAGGTACAGTGGTGGCTTATCGCACTTCTAATCAGCGGACTTCATATTTACTAGACAAAATCTGAAGCCACAGTATTTTTTTTGTCTCTGTGTCCACTTACCGCTTGTAAGGCGTTAAAAGTAGTGTTCAGCGGTGAGATATGCACATGTGTGAACAGTTGCGTTAGGCAGGTGGGTGCAAGTTATTTTTAGAATCTTGTAATGGCTCTGCTACGGGTGTCTACTATAGCAGTGACCATAATTCTTGACACGTAACATTTCCTGTGTAGGATGTACTCTCTGAGAGTATGCATAACTCGTGAATTCGCCGTGCCCAAAATGGTTTTTATCACTGTTTGTAGTTGCCGCTCATAGGACGTGAAATGCGTTGTTATTGTACACTAGCGAGATAAGTGTTTGCACTTGGAAAAAGTAGAGGGAAGGAAGTTATTTTTATAATTGTGCAACAATATGATTATATGGTCATTGAGCATGGTGTTGCTCACGTGTAACATAGTCTTATGTTTTAAGGGAAATACGTCCAACTTATTTTAGTAAATCCTGCATTAAAGTGGAAAGATTGTGCATGTTAGTTGTGTGAAATAGTTTCACCCTCAGTAGAAAAACTAGAAGCAGGTGTTTCAGTGACAAGGTTACACGCCACATCACATCACTCAAAATGCCAAATTGTAGAAAAAGCGCTTAAAATGAATTTTAAGGAGAGCGATGATACAGACAGAATATCTACCTGTTGTGATGCATTTTTAGCAGTCGGGTTGGTGCGAGACGTGAGAGAGAACAAGCAGTCAGGCGATCAATAACACAACTGGAACATCGTCAGCACGTACAATCGGAGCTTAGAGAACGTGGTCAAATGTGACACTGTCCGTTACACGCAGACGGTACCGGTATTCATATCGCACATAGGGCGAGTTTAAAATAATACCCCAACTTTGAAGTTCTATAATATCAAAATCAAATGACCTACAACCTTGGTTGACCAATCAAATGAACCGTGGAACTGTGAAGTCTGTTTACATCTTCTTAAATGTTCAGTGTAACCACCACGAGCTGCCCGATTGACATCTACACAATAATCAAACTTGTTCCACACTCTTGTCAGCATGTCCGGTGTTACGGCTTGGATGGCATCCGTAATTCTCGTTGTCAATGTTAGCCAGCGATGGTGGACGAAACACTTGATTTTTTATGTACCCCCATGGAAAAAAATTGCACGGAGTAAGATCCGGGATTCTTGGGGGCCAGTGATGAAGAGCCTGGTGACCAACTGCTCCTAGACCAATCCAGCGTTGCATCAACGTCTCGTTCAGGTATCTGCGAACAGCTAGGTGCCAATGGAAAATGAAGTCCCCCGCCGCCTCTTCTAACTGAGGAAACAACCACTCTGTAAGCATGTCAAAATAAGGGATTCCAGTAACAGTGGGCTCGTGATAAAAGAAAGGGCCGAAAACAGTGTCTTTGGATACAGCGCAAAACACGTTCTTTGGGGGAAGTGCACTCATGTTCGGTGGTTTCATGCGAAGGCTCCTGACCCCATATTGAATACCATCCAAGTCGTAACACCGAACATGCTGACAAGAGCGTGGAACAGGTTTTATTATCATGTTGATGTCGTTCGTGCCGCTCATGGTGGTCACATTAAACATTTATGAATGCATGGTAAGCAAACTTACTGTTACTTGTTCATTTGATTGTTCAATAAAAGTTGTAGGTTGCTTGGTTTTTATATTATAGGCCTTCAAAGTTGGGGTATTCTTTTATATTCAGCCTTTACATATACAGTAAGCCTATTATCGTATTCTTGTCGCCAAAGAGTGATTAGGACCTGCACTTTTCTAATTTCTGAGAAAAAATGTGCAAATGGTACACCTGCAAATATGGAATTTAACTGTCGCACACTATGTCACACCAGGGGAAGGAATGTAATGCCACCGGTTTTTTTTACTTTAGCAGCACAAGTAGTCTCGAAAATGAGGTTATTCAAGCGGAGTGTTTGTTCATGGGATTTTTGGTGGAACACAACATTACTTTTAGCGTTGCAGATCGTCGCCTTATAGCTTAGGAAAATGTTTTCAAAGTGTGGTGTGGTCGAGCCAAGATGACTGCCTTTGTTAATGAAATGGCTATAGATGCAGTTTCCAGTGTTGTAGAATGTTTGCAGAATGGTCCACTTTACCTTTTTACAGATGGTAGCAATGATTCAGGTTCCAAACTTTTTCCAATTGTGGTGACGTATTTTGATCAAAAGAACCAGTTGGTTGAGAGTTTTTTGCTCTCCATTCCTTCATTGCAAGGGGATTCCACAGGGAAAAATATTGGTGAACCGTTTTCACAGAACTAAAGCGTTTGGAAGTGCCTTTTGAACACTGCATAACCTTTTGTTTCGATTATTCTGCTGTGATGATAAAATGGCATTGTTGCACTGTTGAAACAAGAACCAGCAAAATTTACTATCAATTGGCTGCCTTTGTCATTTAGTAAACTTGGTTGCAGATGGTGATAGATGAGATAGTTATAGATACTTACTATTTTTTGGAAAAAAGTTCCAAAAGCTGCACAACAAGGAAGCTAGAAAAATCCTGAAACGCGTTTGCACAAGATGGTGGACATTAGGTGCTATGTGTGTATATTTATATGAAAAATGCATTTACATGTGATGTGATGGGCAGTCGAATGGGTATACGAACATTGCGTGTTATTGTAGGCTGAAACAGTTTGCTGTCAATTGTAAGACTGTCCCCATTCTTTAAATACAGTTTAATGTGAAAACTATAGTCTTATTTTCAGGTGAATCTGGCACCATGGATTGAAAACATTACTTAATCTCAAATAAAAGTCTAATAATTTTTTTGTAGTTTTAGTAGACTGTTGTTTGTGTGGTACTTAAATTTTTATATGTGTGTACGAGAATTGTACGTGAATTTGGCGAAGCTACTATGCTAGACACCCTGGACCGTCTGCTGCTTTGTAAAAGGTTTGCTTGCGTGCTTCGGTCTGCCATTTGCCTCAACCATCATAAAGCATGGTGCAAGCAACAGTGTATCTATGTCCTGAAGTTTAAATTTGTTTATTTAAAGAAACGGCTAATGTGTTTTGTTAATTGAATAATTCAACAAATATATATTATTTTGTATCGGTGACCAACAAAAGTGATTTTAGTGCAGTAATATTCTATGGCTCACCACGTGTAATTGCGAAGTGAGCAGTAAGTTTGTGCGTTCTGTAAATAATGTTTTTCAAAACAGTTGTTAAAATATTTTTAATGCAACTGGCTTTTAATAAATGCCTTTTTTATACCATAGTTCATTTTATTGAAAATTCATTGATTTTTATGCAAAGTTAAATTTGCTAAAAATATTTACATTGTACATTTCTCACACCGTTATGAACAGCGGCATATTCATCACCTTTTGTTCACGCATGCATGCATGCATGCATGCACACAGATGTAGTTGCTATTAAATGAAAGAAATATTAAGTTTACTTGTACATATTGATGCCATATCCTAAGCAGTTGGTCATGTGTGCACTAGAATGAAACTGCAGAAATAATGTAGAGAGACTTTTAGAACCAGTGGTAAGAATGTTTTAAACCAGAAGGTAAATGTTAAAATCTTAGATTTGCTTAAGTGCATACAGTAATGCTTATTCATCCCTAATACTTCAGTAGTGGAGTAGTTTAAAGAATATTTTCATGCAGTTTAAAATTATGTTTCTAGATGATAGTGACAATTTTTATTTCAGTATGTATTCAAATGTTGAACTCCACAGATTTATTTTGGTGTGTTTATGTATGTATATATACACACATGCACACAGACACACACCAAGTGACTGGCAAAAAACTCGTCTACTAATGTGTGTAATCTTCAGATAAAATGTTCTTACCATAACTTTGGTGTTTGTAACAGGTCCAGGGGCGAGGAACATTACAATCCCAGGGCTGCTGGGTGCAGGCTTGCCCAAGTTGAGTTCAGAGCAGCAGGAGGCAGTGACACGGGCCAAGAAGTATGCCATGGAGCAGAGCATCAAGATGGTGTTGATGAAACAGACACTGGCCCATCAGCAGCTGGTGAGTGATGTCCGGGCGGCCACCTCTGCACACACACTTGTCTCGAAAGCAGCTTACCTTTTTAAACTTACAAACATAACTCTTGACAACTTTTGTGCAATACTGATTTTGTTATCAATGGTCAGTTCAGTGCCCATGTGGGAACACTTGTGTCTTCCTGTTCTTCTTAGGACTTTCAGAGTAAGTATACAATGCCGTCTCTGAAAAGTTTGGAGACAATGTGTACAAGAAGAAAACGTATAAAAGATATAATTTTGACATACTAACCCCTTGAAATTGTTCCCTTTGCTTACATAATGTAAGGTAATCCACTTGCTATTGTAATTTCAAACAAATTTTACTGTATATAGACTTAACATTAGTCTCAAAAATTCTTATGTTAGTGTTGGGTAAGTTACATTTTTAAAATAACTTCAGTTTAGTTAAGTTACTTTATAAAATAACTTAAAATACTTTGTTCCTTTTGCATGAAATGTAACTGGGCTTTAGTTTTAAAGTAACTTAACTGAATTCTGTCACTCAGTTGAAAATGAAAAAGTGGTAAAACATACAATATTGGTTGAAGTAGGCTGTAAATAACATTATTATAAGACTTCAAGAAACTCCAGTAGGTGAGAAATGCTTTCCAAATCAAGAACTATTGTTAGTCTCTACAAAAGAATTAAAATAGCAAAAGAGCTTTTGGAACAGTGGCAACTATCAGATCAAAAAGTTCCACTTCCTGTTATACAATATGTCGAAACACTGTGAAATTCTGAATTCTACGTTCTCGAGCGCTTGTTGGAGTTAAGAGAATACAGTAGAGAGACAAATTTACGAGTACTGGGTTTGAGGCAGCAATTTTGCAAGGCCATTCTCAGGAACTGCCAAGAACATTATAAAAATTAATAAATAGCAATAAAGCTTATTTAAAATACATGGGTGGTTGTGTTACTGCTCGTAATTTGCGTGCCGCGAGATGAAAAACAAAAAAAACCTTGCCAAAATCAGGTAAAAACTGCGGCAGTCATGATTTGAAACGAGTGTGCCGCTCGGCACCTGAAGGGAAGACTGCCCGTGCGACATGTGAAGGAAGGAACAAAGGGAGTAACTGTTCTATATCGTGGTGTCCCCCCCCCCCTTCCAGGACTGCTCCAATATGCAGTCTCCGCGCCTAGCCTAGTTATCTCGCCTGACCAACGCCTGCATAGTAACAAGTCTGGTCAATAACATGGTGATTGTGTGTTGAGTGACGTTTCTGCTGGTAGATGTTCCCTGGAATGTGGGGGGTGAAAGCTGTGTGAGCGAGCACTTTGTTTGCCTGTCGCCTCGCGCCTGTGTGTCAGGCATAAAAGAAAAAAGAAGGCGACAAGCGATACCTGCTCTACAGCTTAGTTGGCTACATTGTTTGTGCACTGCTAATAGATTTTCTTCAATGTGCGTGATACAATAGTACACATAGGAAAGTGTATAGTGGATGGAAAAAAAGCGCAGTTACTCTTTTGAGTTTAAGTTCAAAGTAGGGATGGGTCTATTCCTTATTTTTTCGATTCCGATTCTGATCCCAAATTTTCTTTGATTTCAGTTTCGATTCCAATGCTAATTATTGTTCTTTCATAAAAAGTACATTTGCACGATTAAATTTTAGTTTTAATACATTTTGTAATGTTCACCCTTATTATTCATTAAAGATAAAAGTGTAACATAACTCAAAATAAATTGTTTACTACAAAACAAACTTAAAAAAATCAAAAATAATATTATTGTGCATGAAAATGGTTACCAAGATTCTTAGTTAAGATGTAAAATTATCCCATAACTTACAAAAAAAATATTTTGGCAACCAATGACAAAACCTATGTTTTGACAATGCTCTAAAGCTGAAAGTCAATGCACATAATTTCACTTATCAAATTAGTAATTTAACCAATGCTACCATCTCCAGGTTTGAATTTTCTCTTGCCATCAAATAGACATAGAAGAGTACTTTACACCATTATTACTGAGATTTGGACACTTTGGTGGTGTTGAACTTGAAAGTAGAAATTGATGTTGTAGAATTATGGGCGTATAACTTTGAAATGGATTTGCTGATATGTTTTGGTAAATGACATTTGCATTTCATGTGATGAACCAACTACTAGCTCAAAACATTCTGACACACTGTCACAGTGAACTTTAACTAGAGCATCACTCTCAAGAGCCTCTGAAATCACATATTTCTCTAAAGAAAGAACCTTGTGCTTTGTGCAGAAGAGTTATATTAGCTTAGATGTGGCCTTTTGAGTGCCTACGAGAGATCTTGCAGTAATTGCATACTGCAAATTTGTTATTATACTGACAAGTAGTAAAATGGTTACAAGCTTCGAACATAAATAACTAAAGACTTAATGTTCAAAAGATAACTTTAACACGCGTTTGTTGACTGTAAATTATCACGAAAAATCATAAATTATGTCAATTTTCTAATTGGAGAAATGCCGGGAAAAGAAACTATTATGGAACAACACTTTTTTCCCCCCCTTTTTAGTTGCAGATTTACACACGTTCATAACTGGGCTGTAGGTCTAAGGTTGAAAGACATGTTAAAATGTCGAATTTCAGCGACTAATAGTCACTTTCCAACTTATCTCAAAATGTGTGAGCAGAAACTACTTATAAAACAGCATAGCAGATGTCTGTAAAACAATTCATCTTGGTTAATGAAGTCACCCTCATGTTAAATTGTGAACCAACCGCTAGAACAATGCAATTGCTACGCATCATAGCAGATTCTTTCTCCTACGTTTGTTATTTGAAACTTATTAATAAAATAAACTCAAATTGAACTATTTTAGTACGGTCAAATTACAACCGGGCCGCAAAAAGTTTCTGCAATGACAAAATTACTAAAAGTGTGTATTGGGAAAAAATAAAATTATATCGCTGAGGTNTGTATTGGGAAAAAATAAAATTATATCGCTGAGGTAAACAAACATGGCCACGCCTGTGCAAAATCAACACACCTACAGACAGCGTGCTCCTTGCAAGTTGTACAACTATTGTTTTGAAACGTAAATGTCATTACGTGATTCGCTCAGACTTCAATTTATAAGTTTTTAACTGTGATGATTAGTGAAATGTTTAACGCGTGTATATCAAACATCATACAAGTGATTAGAGTAATAANAAGTTTTTAACTGTGATGATTAGTGAAATGTTTAACGCGTGTATATCAAACATCATACAAGTGATTAGAGTAATAAGTTATCATAAGTAAGTTCTTTACAAATGCGTGGTGGCAAAAACAGTGTTTAAAGTAGAAGCAAGAATGAAAACACTGCAACATGTTGCAATCTGGAAAAAAATAATTATTTTTATCTATAGAAAATACATTTTAGATAAAGTAGTAGGCTATCGCAAGCATTGCTATTATTAAAATAAAAATGTGTACAACAGAGACCCGAATTTGTGAGGCCTCACTGTGCC